>JAOQGN010280051.1:0-10036 GCA_027564295.1 Himantozoum antarcticum | reverse complement strand
AATTTATTAGATTATTTTTATTCTTATATTCCGGCATCGCATCGTCGATCCCGGAGCTCGAAGGCTCCCTAAGTATACTAGTATACTTAATGTCACCCTGTTGTCTCTTTTATTATATACATCATTATCCGTTCGTTTATCTTTTGCTATCCGTTCATATTAATCCGTTCATATCACCCGATTCAGTCATTATTCGGTCATTATCCGGTCGTTATCCGGTCGTTATCCGGTCGCTTATCCGGTCGCTTATCCGGTCGATAACTAGTCGGGCGGCCGTTTTGTAATGCCAAGCCTAGATAAAGGCCCTTTGTACATGAATCATCCTCTCACTTTACTGCTAGCTGTTAAACAGTCAACACATATGCAATAAAGATAATTATGCTACCCAACAGACTTATACCTTGAACAAGTGCACACTAAGATCTGGTAAGGATCTCTACTAGTTTTAAAGGAGAGTAGTGCGGAATTTTACACTGGAGGTAGCTGTGCAATTCTTTAAAGGCAGAATGCATTAAAGTAAAGTTATTTAAAGGTAGAACTCACCAGATCCTAGCAGCAAATGCCAACTAAGAAGAAGATGCCTAGAAGATCAAGGATCAGGGAAAGAGAACCGGATGAGGAACCCATCCTGCACAGGCTGACAGACCTGCTGAAGAAAATGCATGCGGAAACCAGACGACCAGATAGCTGGGAACATTTTCTAGCTTCCCAGTTATAAGATGCTGGGGACGTGGAATGCTTCATCCAGCAGTCCCCCGAGGTAGCCGATGTGAACAGGTGGTCACCAGCAAATACACTACTGCATTTGACACAATCATTGATGGGAGAGACCCAGGACTGTGGCCAGTTCTCGATCTCCAAGGAGTACAGACTGCTTCTGGAGCAGGTTTGGCATCTCAACAAGGGAGGTCAGAACAAAGCTCAGCTTACAGCACACTTGGATATCCTGCTCTACAGAGATATCTGTTCGTAGTCCCAATACCTGCATTAGAGGCATCCGTTCATGCAGGGAACGAATATCTACAGATCAAGCCACTGCCAAACAGGAATACTACTACAATGTATGGCAACTAAAAGAGGAGGAGCTGCAACAAGAAAATCAACTCGCTCAAGTGACCAGAAAGCATATGAAATGACCGGATCAACTACTCAAGTGACTGGCGCAACCCTGGAAGCCTTGCTCGCAACAGTACAAAAGTTAGCTGAGGGGGTACAGAAACTACAGAATGATGATGTGCAGTCATATCAGATTTATCAGGAGAAGGGAGGCACCCAAACCACCCACCTACTGCTGGGGGTGTGTTCAACTGGGCCATAACAAAGAGTTTTGTTCTATCCACCCATGGTCCAGACCCACCTCTGGTTCTAGACAACAGTCGAAAAACGTCTACCTCCCGCAGCAGTAGATAGCACTACTGGCTGAAACAGGGCGAGAAATATAAAGAAACATACTAAGCCAATCGATGGTTGGGAACAGCCCGAACATAGCCGCCCCAACCCTGAAGCCATGCTACCCTACCAAGTAAAAGTACAGAAAACCTACCAAGCTCTGGCAGTGGAAGATAACAATGTGTGTGATGATGACTAATACCAGATAGACAGTGAAGAGACAAGTTGCACACCAGACCTCAGAGAGGGGTCTCAAGGAAGCATAAAAGAGGTGACTGGAGATCAAACCAGGCTAATCCTCTACCGGCTGTGGGACTGGCTAAACATCTTTTAATGCAGAGGTCAACCCCCAACACAACCTACAGAGCAACCCACCAGTTGAACTGCACAGTTCAACCCAGAGAGCACCACGCATGGCCTTCGCCAGTGGTGGGACCGACTGAACCGTTTTTAAGGCAAAGATCAGTCCCTCAATCACACGACTAGCAGAGCAACTTGATAGATGAAATCAAGATACTGTTATGGCTCAAAATAGAGAGAGCCAAGAGTTGTCACTACTGGCAGGATCTCTTCCAAGACAGAGTCAAAGTACACAACCGGAAGAACATCCAGCCAATTGGAACCCAGGAGGAGCTTGTGCAGCTTCACATACTGAGATTCAAGCAAACCCTTATCTGGCCGTGGGACATGCTGAGCCTCTTTCAAGGCAGAGGTCAGAACCCATCAGCGACCGGATGAGCAACCTACTACATGGAGGTCAGAGGTGCATAGAGCCCAACATCGGAGTCACCAGGTCTGGCCTCCCCCGGTCATGGGACCAGCTGAACATCTTTCAAGACAGAACTCAGCTCCCAACACACAACCGGATGAGTATTCTTCAAAGCGGGGACCAGGGGCCGATACAGCCAACTGTAGAGATGCCCAAACTTGGTCTTCACCGGTCATGAGACCAAGCAAACTTCCTTTGAGGCAGAAGTCAACCCCAAGTGCCCGACTGAATGAGTTCCCTCCAAGATGGGGACCGAAGACCTACCTAGCAAATGCAGTAGACATACCATATGGAGCTGGCCATTTCCTGCCTGGACGGACCGAGGAACGGTCAGTACCAATACTGGTAGATACTGGTTGTACAACCAACCTCCTTTCAAAGTACATCCCGAGAAGGTTAGAAGTCAACTGGAGAGATGTGATAGCTACAGCAGCAGATGGTAGCAAGCTGCCATTCTATGGGCTATTACAATTGCCGGTCAGACTCAGCGAGATCAGAACTGAGGTGGTATTTGTCGTGAGTCAGATAAATGAAAACGCCATCTTGGGGATGCAGTGTCTAACTGCCCATGAGTGTTCTATGGATTTCAGCTCACCAGTAGTGTCGGTGGATGGAATGGAACTGCAATGCATGGACCAACATGGACACCTGTGGACAAGCAAAGTTCAGGTTCTGAGACAAGTAACTGTACCAGCCAACACAGAGATGGAGCTGTGATGCACAGTCACCACCAGGACCTTCTGCCCTGCAGGTGAGGTAGAAACACAGACAAGCCTCTTCTAGCCACCAACCTCAACAAACTTGGACAAGATGGAAAATCATGTTGCGTTTTATGAATCCTACCAAACAGCCATGGGAGCGCAAGTCAGGCATCACACGAGGAACCTTCACTGGAGTTGAAGAAGAAGATGTCGAATCGCAACAATTTTAACTCAGTGTGTGTTCATTGCTTACTCTACTCATGCTGGGAAGCTGCCAGGGTGCCCACCCACCTGCAACAACTATTCAAGCTATTAGGCAGCCAGTGTTGTGAAACCTGGAGGCAGACTCAGAAGCTAGCAAAGCTGCTGGCAAATTATGGAAAAGCTTTTAGCACAGGAGATGGATATGTTAGATAAACATACCTGGACGAGCACAGTATTTCATTGCTGGAAGGTTCCCAACCCATCCGTCAACCACTTCACCGCCTGGCCCCACAGAAAGAGCCAGAATCAAACAGACAGGTGCAAGACCTGCTACAGAAAGGCTTGATAGAACCAGTTAGCGGTGCCTGTAGCTTCCCAGTCATGTTAGTCAGAAATAAGGATCAGATGTGGAGATTCTGTGTAGACTATCGGCATCTGTCCGCTGTTACACAACCTGATGCCTAGCCTTTGCCACGGATCGATGAAAGCCTAGATGCCCTGGCCAGAAGTAGGTACCTTCTTCGGTACCTTAAATCTAGTCAGCAGGTATTGGCAGGTGCCCTTAGATGCAGATGCTCAAGGTAAATCTGCATTCATCACGAGCTCTGAATTGTGGAAGTGGAAGATCCTCTCCTTTGGACTGACCTCTGCCTCAGCTACCTTCTAGAGGCTGATGGAACGTGTCCTGCAAGGCCTGCACTGGAAGTCTCTTCTCCTCTATCTTGATGATGTCCTAGTCATCGCACCAGACTTAGACACCCACATCAGCCGCCTGAAAGATGTCCTGTACAGGTTGCAACAAGCCAGACTGAAACTGAAGCCCTCAAAATGTGAGCTGCTGCAGCCGGGGGTGGAGTACCTGGGGCGTGTAGTCAGTGCTGAAGGTGATGCTACAAATCCAGACAGAGTAGCCCCAAGGCAGAGTGGCCACCAATAACCAATTTCAAGAAACTCCAAGCATTCCTGGGTACTGCTGGGTACTAGAGGCAGCATCTGAAAAATGTTGCTACTACCGCTAAACCTCTCAACAATCTGACAAGCAAGGGAGGCACCTGGCAATTCAAGCCTGCCAAACTGCTTTTAAGGTGCTCAAGAGAGGTCTGGTGATTGATGACTTCAGTACTAGGCTACCCGGATCCATTCAAGACCTACATTGTAGACACAGATTCCAGCGCATGAGGAGTTGGTGTTGTCCTTTCACATATGGAGGATGGAGAGGAGCGGGTCATAGCATATTATAGTAAGATGCTCTCATCAGCCTAGCGTAATTACTAGATGACCCACAGATAGCTGCTGGCAGTATAGTCAAGGTCGTCAACCAGTTTAGACCCTACCTATATCGCCAGGTACTCAAACTCTGGATGGCTCATGCTTCTCTGATGTGGCTGTGCAAGAGGAAAGAACCTTCAAACAAGTGGCTTGCTGGCAGGAAATTCTGTCAGACGTCAAATAGCAACTAGAGCACTGAGCGGAAAGTCAACATGGGAATGAGATGGAATCAGTCCTAGAATCTGTGAAGAATGCAAACAGTGTGACCTAATTGAATGTAGAGATGGTGGACGCAACCGGGACCAGAGCGAGAGGAGTTTGAGTAGCCCTGATTTCAAGGCAGCAGGACTTCCTGGTTATGACCAGGCAGGTATCGGTTCATCTGCCTTTAGGCAGCCACGCTGCTCTCTGGCCCTGGGGAATGAATACCTTAGTGCCTGTCTTCAAGACGACAGGGCTACCTTCCACACAGGGGTTACCACAGTTCGAGAGGAATTGGTATGTTCCTGCTGACTAGGCAGCAGGGCCACCTGGCCCCATCCAGTCAGACATGGAGAAACCTGTCTTTAAAGCGGCAGGCTTTCCACCTACCAATGAATTAGTATTACTGACCAATCAAGCCTATGGGGTTGACATATATTCCATGACAGGTATAGCTAAAAGAGAGAGTGATGGGAATGGACCTGTGGCTGTCATTAATGAAGTGGTAAAGACTGCCATGAACATGACCAAGGAACAACTAGAATTAGGCAGTTCTGAGTTGGGTAGACTCCACAAAAATGTAAGACAACATGAGAATCAGGACAGACAAAATCCTGGAGGCCAGAATAGTCATTCTGGAAAAGCTACGTTGGTGTGGGCTGTGTAGGCATGGATAAGTATAGGCATCAGCTTGTGTAGCAGCGGACAAATGCCGATAGTCTACACAGAATCTCCACATCTGATCCCAAGAGTAAGACAGACAGTGATCTGGACTACCCATGTAATGAGTCACTCTGGATTTGGATGGACACTGGTAGGACTGAGACTTACCTGGTATTGGTCCAATATGATGGTAGACACCTGTAGGCTCATCAAGACATGTGAAATCTGTCTGGTGGTAAACAATGGTGGTACTCATGCAGCCAATAGCAGACAGAGGTTGTATGCAGATCACCCCTGGCAGAAAATAACTCTGGACTTGGTGGGCCCAACGCCAAAAACAAGGAATAGCGACCGGTGGATTCTCGTCCTAACAGACCTTTCCACCCGATGGCAAAATGCACTGGCCATCCCAGAAATCACTGCACCAGTAGTAGCAGCTGTCTTCGGTGAAAGAGTTTTCTGTTATCTGGGTGTGCCCGAACAAGTCCATAATGATCAAGGGCCACAGTTTGAATGCCGGCTAATGACAGAACTCTGCCAACTGTGGAACTTCAAGCTAATGCAGTGGTAGAACAGAAAAACAGGGTACTGGTGACTCAATCTGAGCTCTCCTACTCAGACATGGACAAGACCAGTCGGACGAAGTGTTACCCCCAACTCATTCAGGCGTTTAGAGGCACGCGCCACTCCACTACCGGAGAAACAGCAAATCTAATGATGTTTGGGAGAGATATGTGATTGCCAGATCAGCTGCAATACCACCCACCACTCTCACAATTCCAATATCAACAAGAGTATGCCCAGACAATGAAAGCACATGTATGCCCTAGCACAAACCCATGAAGCTATCAGACAGCACCTGCTGGAGGCACTCCATGAGGATGCTGAGGAGCCTTTGCTATTTGTGGTCCGACACCAGGTGCTTCTAGAGAATAGGAGATGGAAGAAGGGAGAGAATCCAAAGCTTCAGCCGAAATTTGTGGGCCCCTACCAAGTAAGAGGAGGCTACCCAAATCACACATAAAAGATTAAAAAGCAAGGACAAATCTCCTTACAAAATGAACGGAGACTTAAGGAATACCACGCTTGTAAAAATCTAGATGGCCAAGCACTCCTAAGTATGAAGCCAAGAAGGAGACGAAATATGGAGAGGACCACTCGACTGCACCGCAGCAGACAAATCCACTCACCCCACACAGACCTGGAACCCACCAATTTCAGAAATGGCAAAAAGCCAGGAAGCAGATCCGGGAAGCAGGTAACAAGACGTATCCATACAACCAGATAGTCAACCAGGATCCAACGATGCCGACGAGAAAAGTCTATCTTCAACGGTTCTGGAGTTATCTTAAAACCATAATGTGACGCGACATCATGGGAATAAAATAGGAATATTTAATAATTTGGTCCCATTTCACTCAAACAGGTAACAAGGCATATCTCCAGAAGCGGCTTGTCAGCCCAAATCCAACGATCCAGACGAGAAGCTTGTATCTTCAAGGGTGCTCAAGGTATATCAAAAACATCATATGACGGGATGTCATGGGAATAAAAAAAATTGTCTCCCTACTGGCTCAGATAAGACAGAAGAAACACTAGAAAATCTTCCCCTGCAGACGCTTCTAGGAAAATGCCCCTGGCAAGCAGAGATACTGTAAGGGGAGAAGAAGAGACATAATTACCCATTACAGAGTAACACAAAGAAGGAGAGAACCGTTCACCCACCATACAGTCATCAGAGGAAGAAAAAGAGAAAGATATTGTAAGAAACTCACCTGCTACAGAGTCTGACAGTGTGGAAATTCAATCATCCGGTCATCCCAAGAGAAATAGTAGGACTCCAGCTAGATACCCAGAGTGGAGTATATGTGG
Source organism: Himantozoum antarcticum (assembly GCA_027564295.1). NCBI lineage: Eukaryota > Metazoa > Bryozoa > Gymnolaemata > Cheilostomatida > Bugulidae > Himantozoum > Himantozoum antarcticum. Next base: position 2,968 of record JAOQGN010280051.1, on the reverse strand, counting down.
AGTGCCACCAGCTAACAGAAGAATGGGAAGTGTCACAGAACCTGAATAGTGAGAGCATTATAACAGATCCGTCGGCACCTGGGATGTCGCGATCTTGGACACACACACAGAGAACCCGGCAGGCTGCCATTCTGCAAGTGTCGGTTTCAATGTATTGCCACTAGCCTTGAGTAACTTATACCAGCTGATTCAGGAGAGAGCGATTGATCTACCAGACCCTAAGAGTGAACTAGAAAATGAAATATCGACCTTACTTTTGGATTTAGAAGATGTTGCTACAATTTGTTCTGTTTAAAGGCAACATAATTTAATCTATTAATGACAGCTACAGCCTTCAAGGCATCTGGTACTGTAACTGCCAATGACAACACATTAGGATTCAGATGGGGGGACTCAAGCCCCCATAGTAATTAGCAAAGGGGAGCAATTGAACAATTCACCAACTTTGAAGACGGTCAGAGAGTTGACAGGAGACAGCGAGACAGATGACCATTATAGTGCCTTTAAGATAGCACTCCAATTTACTCCTCTCCCTAATTTCATTGACCTGGAGCCGCCAGCAGTGGACCGGGAACATCCAGTCAGTATGATTACTTCCACAGAAAGCAAGGAGCAAAGTTAGCCAGCCTCACCAACCTTTAAGACGGTTGTTGAATTGAAAGAAAATGATGAAGAGCCTCAGCTATGTCATGCCTTGAAGGTGAAACCCACTACATTCCAGCAGAAGAGAGTGGAGCAAGTTTACACTATGATAAAATACCCACAAGTCTTACTGCCTTTAAACTGCCAGCTAGGGCAGCATCGTCTACAAATATATCATCATTACCAGCCACCAGCCATTACATGCCATCAGCATAGAGGCCTACCGAGCCCTCCTGTCTTCAAAGCGGCAGTGAGCACCAAGCAAGCAACAGAGTTACTACATTGCTATCAACACGCCAGATATGTTGAAGATCAAGCTCGATGCCTAGAAGACTACGCTGATTAGCTTTGGGCAGTGATATATTCAGAAGCTAGAAATGCACCCTACCAACCTGCTGCTGTCCTGGAGGCCAAACCCGAGACCTTGAGGCTTCGGCCAGCCAGCTGTGGGCCTTATTCCGAAGCATCAAATACCAACAGTGATGATTAGTTGAGCCCCACCCCAACTAATGGAGGGGAGTATATGACGAACTTTATCTGAACTTAATCTGAACTTAGCTCATGTATATACTTAATATATATATTCTTTCTTTACATTGATAGTGATTTGGACTTTATTTTATGCCTATTTCATTCCATATATTACGTGACTGGGTGTATTAGTATACTTAATGTCACCCGGTCCCCCTTTTATTATGTACATCATTATCCATTCGTTTTTCTTTTACTATCCGTTCATATTAATCCGTTCATATTAATCCGTTCATATCACCCGATCCGGGCTTTAATGGCATTACAAAATGGTCACCCATTTTGTAATGCCATTAAAGCCTAACCTATATAAAAGGCCCTGTGTATATTAATCATCCTCTCACTTTACTGCTTGCTGCTTGACAGTCAACACATATGCAATAAAGATAATTATGCATTATGCTACTCAACAGACTTATACCTTGAAGAAGTGCGCACTAAGATCTAGTAGGGATCCGTGCTAGTCTTAAAAGAGATTAGGGCAGACCTTCACAATATACCTAATATAATTATTATTTGTGTGATAATTAACAAAGAATAAATAATATAAGTAAATAATATAATTATAGCAGCAATATATGGCCATATATACAACATATAAAATGATATGTAGTAACAACAATTGGGTCAGTGATGGGAGTAGTATATGTTCGGGCTGAACGCTCCCGTGTTGCACTAAGAATGGAAGAGTGGTAGGTACATCGTAGCCTTAGATATTGTATCGATTAGGGGTGGGTTGAGTGTGACCCGTTAGAAATGTTAAGTAGGAATTTAAGTCTATCGTTTTCGGTTAAGCGTAGCAAAATTCCTTGAAAAAAGACGGGCGTCCCTTCTTTCAGTCTTGGTGGTTTGTGTGGATTATAAGTCTCCTAACCACAGCCCCCTCATCGTTGCTTTTGCTCCCTTATTGTTGCTTTCTGCCACCTCATCGTTGGTCTCTGCCCCCTCATCGTTGGTACTGCCCCCTCACCAATGGTCTCTGCCCCCTCTTCGCTGGTGCTGCCCCCTCATCGTTGGTCTCTGTCCCCTCATCGTTGGTGCTGCTCCCTGATATTTGCTCTCCTGTTCCCTCATCATTGCTCTCCTGCCCCCTCATCGATGCTCTCCTACCACGTGATCGCTGCTGTTGGTGACTCGTGAAATCTCTCGTGCCCCCTCATCGATGCTCTCGTGCCCCCTCATCGATGCTCTCGTGCCCCTCAGTGATGCCCTCTTGTGTCCTCATCGATGCTCTCCTGGTGCCTCATTGCGACGTATTACTCGGTTTTCGCTGTGCTGTGAGCATCGCTGGTTGCTGTTCGGCACAAGAGTGTTAGGCGTGTGGCAACTTTGTGCGACGACTGGAGACGTTTACCGCGCAAGAAGTTCACTCTTATTGACTGAGAGGGATGCTTCTGAGCCCATTGATGATGCTGCTGCTGACGATGATGATGAGCAGCACCTCTCCTCCCTCTCCGCTTTTCTCCTTGGTTGCCGAGCGTGTCTCCGCGCGACATAACTGTATGCTTGGACCAGACAGAGGGTTGAGAGACTGGCAGGCACTGCTATCCGGACTGAATGCTTCGGGATGGCATTATCTTCCTCGCCCCTTTCCCACCATCGATGGTGATGAGAGATTTGTTATTAAACTGTATACGTATTTAAGCGTTAAGCGTATTGATGGTGTAGAGAGAGATTTTAAGACCTTACATCAAAGATGTATTGATGGGCGTATCTTTGCAAGCTGCTTTACTCCATCGATACTGTATTGAACAAAGCGGTAATGTTATTAAGGATAGAGCATATACATAGATAG
>JAOQGN010280031.1:0-10039 GCA_027564295.1 Himantozoum antarcticum | reverse complement strand
CGGAGATATGAGTATAAATATATATATATAATTTTGAATCATTCATTCGTAAATATGACAGAAAATTTCGAATAACCATTCATTCAACATTCGTTCAAATTATTCCGATTCAGCATTCATTCACCATTCATTCAGAAAATTTCGAATCACCTTTCATTCATCATTTATTCAAAACATTTCGAATCATCATTCATTCAAAAATTTAGAATCATAATTCATTTATCATTCATTCACCATTCCTTCAAAAAAGATTTTAATTTGAATTTCATTTATCATTCATTCAAAAATTTTCGAATCATCATTCATTCACCATTCATTCAACAAATTTGGAATCACCTTTCATTAATAATTCAGTCAAAAAATTCCACATCATCATTCATTCATTTAAACAATTTCCAATCATCATTCATTCAAAAAATCTCAAATCATCATTCATTCAAAAAATTTCTAATCATCATTCATTCAACAAATTTCTAATCATCATTCATTCAAAAAATTCCTAATCATCATTCATTCAAAAATTTTTGAAACATCATTCATTCATCATTCATTCACCATTCATTCAGAAAATTTTGAATCACATTTCATTCATCATTCATTTATCAACAGAGCAGAAAATTTTGAATCACCTTTCATTTATTCATAAATATTCCAGAAAATTTCTCTCTCTCTCTTTCGTCGATTCGCAATCTCGTAATAGGATGAAAGCATCAATCACAACCATGAAAAACTAAAGTCTCATTGCCATAGTCGTCGCTGATCTGTCTTTGAGACGTTCGATTAAGAACTCACACCGTGAGGTGCCCAGGGCGCAGTCAGATCGTAAAAGGCTCAAAAAACGTAAAAACATCGTAAAAACATCATACCTAAATATACATACCACCCCCCACCTATTAATTAACCACAAAACCTATATATAGATCCCACCAATGCTTGAACTGTTGACCTATAAACAATACTTCCAGTGGTGCTCTGCTCATTTCGAATGATTTCGAATTAATCCAGGTCAGGATTCAACCAATCAGAAGCCTCTATTTTCGTTCGACATTCTGCTGGTGGTACTCCGCTCATTTGCCCTTCTGTGATTGGTCAATCTTTGAAATTCTGCGATCTCATTGGATAATAAACCGGGATCATTGAATATTTTCGGGGTGTTAAAATCCCGGTCTACAGTACTCGGCTATATAAAAGCCAGCGATTTATATTCTACCTTTTCAGTACAGCTTTGATGCTCATGCTCTGCAGTCATACTAATAAACATACCCTTTGTTACTGTACCTTATCCTACTCTGTTCGTTTACAATGTGCAGTGTTAGCCCCTATCCCTAGGCCTCCCCTCACTTACTATCTTGGAATAGAGGACTCTCACCCACCTTCCCTATAATTACTTTACTTATATACTCAAGCTCTACTGACCTGCTGATGCCGGCTGGAGACAGCACCACATAAAGAGAGATCTAGCTGGTCTCCTCTCATGTAAATTGCCAGGGAATCCTAATTGTTCACCGCCACACTAAGAAGAGGGAGGAGAGGGGTGTGGGGTTGCGGGGGTAACTATTACCTTAGTGGCAGCGGTGGGATCTGAAACGTTCCCACCTCTTGGAACCCAGGTAACTTGGATGCCCCAGCAAGCCAGCCGACAAAGCAGTGACTCCAAGACGGCACACAACTGGCTGCAGTCATTTCTCTCCTCTAAGTCTCTAGACTAGGACACCCATGGCCACCAGGAGACGGAGCACTTTGCAGATGAAACAAGTGCTCTGCCACCTAGCAGAGACGCTACAGGACCTACAACTGGGGCGTGCTGCAGATCAGTTCAAGGCACCCCAGTACCACGGAGAGGGAGATGTGAACTACTTCCTAGATTGTTTTAATGAGGTGACTGAGGACAACGGTTGGTAGCGGGCAGCCACCATCATTCACCTGAGAGCAGCACTCTAGGGAGATGCCAGCGGATGCGGTTGGGGAGTATACAGACCGCTTTGAGACATGGATGAATGCCGCCTAATTTCAAACCGCATGTATGCCCTCTTTGAAGGCATGAGCACACTTTGGAGTAAACACCCATAATCACGAGTAACAAGACTTTCCATAGTTGCATTGCCCAAGATTCTGTGATCATTTTAAATTTTCGGTGAGAGGGTACAATTGCCACAAATTATTGGAATAATAAATCTTGGTTCACCAATTTTGCAGAACAGCAGGATTTTTGCTTTTGGGCGAAGAACATGCTAAATATATTAAACCTCTTTTTCACTTTTAGGCACTAAGAAAGAAGTGCTTATACACTTTTGCAAAGTGTATAGCCTGTGATTTGAAGTAACTGTACAGCTTATAGGTGCGTATAGGCCTACTGACACCACTACTCTAGAAGCATAAAATCTTGTCAAATATAATAATATGCAGTTCCTATTCACTAATTTGATACATTTTTAAATCAAAAACTTACTTCTCATTCTTATATTAGAAATGCGATAGTGATGTAACTAAGGCTATAGTGATGCAACTAAGACTATAGTGACGTAACTAAAGCTATAATGATGTAACTAAGGCTATAGTGTTGTAACTAAGGCTATAGTAATGTAACTAAAGCAAGCAACAGCATGTCCACTACATCAACATAACTATATAGCGCTGCAAATTATATTTAGAACGTTGGGATGATTCTGTTAAAAGAGTTAATCTGCCTAGACAGATTTGAATCTATTCAAAGATGAACATTCACACCTGAAATGTGAATGAGATGGAGAAGGTTTTGAGATTAATTTTATTTTGCATATTACATGTATAATATAATATTACAATTCCAATAGACACACGACTTCAAATGCAACAATTAAGTACTCTAATTAAAATTTGACACCAAAGTGTACCGGTATAACAAAACAATATTGACTAATACATTTAATACATTTCTACAATACATTTCTACAATACGTTAATACATTTCTACAATACATACCAACGTGTATATAGCATAGCTAAGATGTTACATAGCTAAGTGTACATAGCTATGTGTACATAGCTATGACTGTGTACATAGCTATGTACACATAGCTACCTCAGTTAATACATTTCTACATTACATACCAACGTATATATAACATAGCTAAAATGTGTACGTAGCTGAGTGTACATAGCTAATTGTTAGCGATGCACCCGAACACATTTTACGGGTCAGAACAGGTCACATGCTTGGGAACAAGTCACGTCGAACCGAGTTAGATGCACGTTATTAAAAATAAGGATGCGTAATTATGAGATGTTTAGTAGGTATAAAAAGACTAACAAAGTCTATGCATCTGTATGTTATAATGCTATAATCTGTAGCAATAATATTGTATTATCTATACTAACATTAAATTGGTCTGCGGTATTATGCATTTTGTATTATTATGCATTTTTATATATTATGCAATATGTATGTATTACGCATTTCCGAAATGTAAAGGAGTTGTCTACTTGCTGCAAGGCAACAGACAATGTAAGACAACCTTAAACAAATGGGAGTTGTCTTCTGTTTTAGACAAAACTCCGTTTCCTGTTTATTGGCTTCTTTTGTATATCATTATAATATTGAACAAAGTGAGACATCATGGAATCTAGCCATTTGCAATCTAATTGGTTGATCTCCCATTTCAAAAGTTGTGATAGGATAAAGTCACAGGATGAAACTTGCACATGCAGTTCTATCGAAAGGGGAAATGAAATTATTAATTAAACTTTGAATTATACATCAAACAAAACAACAAATAAAGGTAAAGGCTTTTATTGATATGAATGAACACAGTGTTAATATAAACAATATTTATTATTGGAATGTATTGGTGTCGAATAGTATTACTAATTGAGTATTATAATTTGTTTATATAATATAAATTATACTAATTTAATATTGGTTGTTATCACGAAATCATACATCATTTTTTTTCTTCGGTTTTTTGGATCAATTTTTCTTCTGCCTTTGCAACACATATTTGCTTATGCTAGATCTGTTTCAAACTTTTATTGAAGAGAATGGTTACAGATGTTACAGTTCGGAGTGCTTTTGTTGGTTATTGTGTCTGTTTAAGAGTCATCATTGTAGAATGTTGATGGTTCGAAAATCTGTGACTGTGGACCCGAGTTGTTCCGTGGGCATGTTTGGACGGGGCAATTGGCCAAGCCTCATTCCGGTGCATCACTAGTGGGAGCCATTTAATTTTTAGGCAAAGTAACAAGCAGTCCAACATACTGTATATGGTTATACACATATGTCCAACATTTCGTGTAGTAACAAGTCATCTTAGTTCCTCAGCTAACGTAAAATATTCCAAACTACTACCAATAAATTGAGTTTGTGTTGAAGCAGCAGATGAGTTGTCATTTCATTACACGGAAAATTTATTAAAATGTACTGATACCTCTGCAACATCTGCATGCAACACCTTTTTCATGATGGGATAAAGCCTTCCTGGAACTGCTTCAATATTTGGTCTATCAGCCTCTTAGGATATAACGTGCAACTAATAATTGTCACACTTTTTACAACAGTGGAATCAATGCTATACACATCTTCCTGCCCCTAGGCAAGAAAAGCTAGATTTGGATCCTCCCTGAATTTTGTCTTCTATACCACACTCACAAAAGGTTCCTTCATATGGGCAGAATTTTCTGTTTAGGCAGGTCGTCATCATACTCTATGTTGTGAATAGCCTACATATGATATCAGTTGAACTTAATTATCAACATGCTGCTACTCCTCTGACAGCTCAGGAAAGGTGTCAAAGGAATTATTGCAAAGTTATGCAGTAAACACCTCTTGCATATTTTCCCAGATTGCTATGTCAACTAGAACAGAAAGGGTTCTTTCATCAGCCAGAATCCACATGGGTAGTGAATTTCTAAGATAAGAATTTAACTTGGTGAAAATCTTGTTGGGATGTAGTTTGGGCTTCTCATGTTCGTCGTCACCGAATTTAGAGGACGTGACTGATTGAAGATCCATTTCAGTCGAGGGGAAAAGAAGCCATGTGATAATTTACTATAAAATGTGTGTCGTTTGGCAGTCAAAGCATAAATCTTTTCATTGTGTGGGCCCCTACTCTCAGGTACAACATTCCCAGGGTCATTAGCTTTCCAAGTCATGAAAACTATGTCATGTTTATTCATGATCTATCTATGAATCATATGCTGTTGCTAAGTTGACTTTGACAAACTTTTGACAATTTTTACAGTGAAAGGCTTCCTGACTTGTCAGAGAGAATTATCTGTGCCATCAAATTTTGGCGGCGTAATCTGCCTACATAACATGACGACAGACAGACGGAAACTAAAATTGAGACCTGATACACACAGAGAACAAAATCTATGATATTCACAACTTATTTGCTCTCAATTCACCCCTTTAATCACACCCCGGGAAACTACCCCAAAATTACTTCCAAAGGAGTGAATAAAGAACAAATATAGGTCACTGCATGGTACAAACTTGGTAAATATGGAGTAAAGAGCGGTAAATGGAGAGTAAATCTCAGATGTTAGCGGAAAAAGGGAGCAAATAGGGAGTAAATTCAGATCGCTCTTCATAGCTGCTAGTGGCAAATCATGGAGTAAAATGAGAGCATTTTCTGTTTTCGGAGGTAAACATTTGCTTCGGAAATTTTTGCATATATTGCATATTTGCTTGCGGGTTAGTAAAACACAAGACCAAGCATAAACGCTTCGGAATTGTGCATCTTGGGAATGTAATTACATACCAAGGGAGTCAAATACTCAATGATGATAATATTGTATTCGAATGGAACTCAGTCAATGTGCATGTACAGATAGTCTTCATAGTAATTCATAGATGGGTGTGTAACAATGCTGGTAGCAATGTATCATCTTTGAGACTAAGTATCGAGCACATAGCAATATCTCAACTAAACAGTTATGCCTTGATAATACTTTGCTGAACAAATATGCGCTGAACTGAAGTTAATATGAAAATGCACGACCTCTACTTCAACAAGGGAGATACGTTACAATTCCATATATTTTGGACAGCTAAGCATGTCTGAATTGTGGGAAACTCCAGTATTTACTCGCGCTTGAGAGCACTGTCACCTATTTACCGCCTCATACTTCTATAGATTGGAAAAAATACACAAAGCACATCTGGGAGCAAATAAATGCTCCAAGGAGTAAATAAAGCCCGAATTGAGGAGAAAGTCTAATGCTTACTCTCAGTTTACCCCTAAGCAGAGTAAAAATTGTCAGAAAACGTTGTTTCACTATTTATTGACAAAAACCTTCCTCATACTACATTTACTCCCATTTTACTCCACGGGGTAGTAAATATTGAATTATTTCTGTATTTTCACCGCTGTTTACACCACAAATTTGCCATGGATTTATGCCTATATTTGATCCTACTCCTATTTGCTCCTACTCCTATTTGCTCCTACTCCTATTTGCTCCTACTCCTATTTGCTCCTACTCCTATTTGCTCCCTAAGTAACCTCATAACCTGTATCGATGATGACCTTTTGCTCAACTCCACATACCACCGCAAGCGATATTGCAAACTTTCTAATGTTCGAATGGGGGCTCCGCCTGCTGGACCAGTTGCAACATTATTCTCCACCTGACGAATTCCTGCCTCAAAGTGAACATGCAAAGGCAGTTCAGCAACATCGCCATCAAGCTCATGAGGCACTAGGGCAACATCAGCTGGTCGTAATAATGGAATCGTTGCGGGTCTAAATAGGCGACCACGTGCTCTTAGAGAATAAAAGAAGGAATGGGAGAATCTGAAACATCGACGTAAGTTTGTGTTCCGCTAGCAAGTATTGGCAGTGTATTTATGACATCATACATGCAAAATAGAAATCTGAAATGAGAAAATGCTCAAGTTGTACTACAGATGGACAGGGAAATGTGGACTAAGTAAATTTTAAAGCAGAGCTCAAAAGAAAGCCCAAAAGATATCAGGGTGACAGACGCAGCATAATTGGAGCTTCCTGGAGTTCCAGAGCTGCTAAAATCTCTCCAACCAATCCCAATAGGAATCTTTGGCGACAGCTCCTAATTGGGACAAACACCCTTGGCCGGTTATACCAACTGGAGTCAGCAGGAGATGGAATAAATCCAAGTTGCCAGGAGAAAGCAACAATCTGAATACAAGGAAGACAACTGAAAGATTATCAACTTCCTCCACCATCTTGGAGGCCCAGAAGACAGTTTAGGATACCAGCTAGGTACTCAGATAAGGAGTGCTGGTTGGTAAGCAGCAAAGGAAATCACAAATATAATATTAGCATGGGAAATACTCTGATGAAGTCCTACAGGAAGTAATTACAAAAAATGAGATAAATAAATTTCCCAACCCAGAAGCCGGCTGGATGACATCTTTGTTTGCTATATCTAGCAGACGAGACAACTATCAAATTTACAACATATTGATCAACGATTTCTGGAGTTAGTCAATAATGGGTAGGCAGCAAGAGGTCAATGGTGGATGCAGGGGCCAATGGACCTCTTATTGGCTTTATATAATAGCAGGCTTGATGTTTCTCAGTCGGCAATTGCCGTGAGTGAGTTGCTATGTGAGACCTTAACCACCGACTCTGTTTTAGCCCGAACAACTGGTACAGAGGCAACAGAACGAATAAACCTATGTGACTTCCCATAAAGGTGGCATCTGCTCCATCTAACTGTTTGTTGCGGATGCAGACAGATGTATAACTCGGTTAGATAAATGAATCATAACAAATAAACTTAAACTGACAAATTCATTTATCTCATTTATCGTTTATCATTCATGTCACTGACTCCAAAACCATAAACTTGCGGTATACATGAATGCTTATACTTATACAACTCAAGTAATATAAAAGGAATACATGTTTCATAATATTGGCAATGCAAAATAGTCTGTTAGAGTTTACATTGTGTTTGAGACGACTCTTTTCCTGTATCATCTCAGTCTGCTTGTATTGTAGAGTTCTCCAAAGATGTGAGTGATGTCATAGCCACAGCTCTACAGCTTGTTCACCAGTTCGAGCATCTATCAGTCACCCTGGAGTAGACATAGTGGATCCGAGAGCTATCTACCTGTGATGGCTCAAAGGACTCTGAAGCCAAGACCCCAGGCTGAGATGTTGAGGTGGCTTAGTGATGCCACTCAGACCAAGATTGAATGACAGATACATGTCACGGACTAAGATACATGCAGAATATGTGGATGCGGGACTAGCAACTGTAGGTTTAATACCCATATCAAGCAACACTCTGCCATTGCAGCCACTAACACACCTCCAGACAACTGGGTTTATAAGCGTCTGGGAGCAATGGGAAAAAACCAGTCAATAGTATCAGATTAATGAGGTGAACAAGGTTAGCCACGGAACATTCACCAAACATATGCAGTGAAAGTAGCCTCTCTTCTTTTGACCCAGTAGGCCCGTATCTACCTCATAGGACTTTTTTACCACTACAACAAGACCAATAACAATGAGGAAAGATAACATACTTAGCACCTCTCAACCAAGGTCATTGGGGAACCAGTTCCCCAATCAGAGTGTTTCAGAGAAGAGCATCAACAGCCAGTACATCAACATCCCAGTGACCAGAGCTAGAACCCAACCACCTCTGGAGCAATGGGGCCCTGATATCTGATGTTGATAAGAACCATGCAGAATAAACCCCATCATCAGAATCACCTGAGAACAACAAACCATAAAACATTGCGGAGGAAAACTGGACAGTTGCTTAAAGAGGATCTAGGATTGCCCGCCAAGCCCGCCATTGACAGGCCACACCCTGCCAGATTAGATTAGAGAAGGAGTACTCATTGCATTCTGCCATAGCAACTCATGAGGAAGTGGGCAATGGATTGTGGCTGGCCTGCGCAATAAACTCTAAATCCAGTACTTTTATTTTCATAATGCACACCGGCTTGTGCCAGCTAGGAGTTCCCAAGCCGGTCAATATTCGCTGAGCATGCATTGCCATGACACCCTTAGTAGTATAGAATGAGATGGATATTTGCAGACATCACAAGGCTCTGGGACTGTTACACTGTCAGCTTCCTACACTCATGTAACTTGTCACAATGCTAAACGTAATTATTACAACAATACATTCTTGATAAAGCATTATGCATCTGATACAAAAGTCTTACAATACTTTAACACTCTGAGTGGGTAGTGCATAGTCAGCAGTTGAACTACAAGCCAACAAGGCTAACATAGTTCAGCAGTAGTACAGCGGGATGTACCAAGTAGGCTCCTTGCTCTCGTCTCCACGACATCCCTTATCGCATTGATTCGATTTATATGCTTTCCCATTTAACCTGTGGTCCTGGGCTGCAGGAAAACCCCGCAGCCGGCCGTATCCTATATTTATTCCTGTTGAATGACATAGGATCAATGGGCAATGGCCAGTATTCAGATTCTGAAATGCAAGCCAGACTTGAGCATGTGCAGCTGAAGCACATGAACAAGAGCAAGGTACATGCTTAATATATCTCATCAATTAAATATGCATCTAGCACATCAGTTACATGAATCATGTGAGTTCAACCAAGGCTTACAATTGCAAATAGATTGTTTACCAACTCATGTATTATTTCTTTCTAAGCTACATGGAAACATACTAAGTTCAGTTACTAATCAGAAACACATTAAGGGATGGTTAGTAGTCCATAGATGTCTGGTGTCATACCTTTGTTGGTCCATTATAACCAGGAAATAGATACAGCTTCCTTCCCCCCGTCAGTGTATCAATGGCTACCACTATCTGTTCTATGCCCAGGTTCTTGCTTATACAGAACTTCCTTATCCTGCTTTGTACCTAATAAATAAAAGAGGAGTTAGGTGAATAGTTTATAGGTGAGTTTCAGTTTATAGGTGAATTACTGGTCCTCAGATGCACGGTGTCGTTCCTTAGTTGGTCCATTATAACCAGGAAACAGAAACAGCTTCCTTCCCATAGTCTGTGTACCAATGGTTACTACTGCTTGGCTAAACTCGGTTCTGTCTATAGACCACTTCCTTATTCTTTGCTGCATCTAAAT
>JAOQGN010280030.1:0-16604 GCA_027564295.1 Himantozoum antarcticum | reverse complement strand
CTCGCCCCTCTCGCCCCTCTCGCCCCTCTCGCCCCTCTCGCCCCTCTCGCCCCTCTCGCCCCTCCCCAGGTGGGTCCCTGGAGGCAGGGCTAACTGAGACTAATGACTGAACGGCGCCTAATTCTCTCTCTAAAATATGGCTGGAGCATGCTAAATGGCAGTTGAACCCTGTGATCCATACAGATCGCTGAAAAGCCAGTGCTGTAAGCCAAGCAGTCACTTGGTCATCAAGACACATTACGCAAGTATGTGCATGTAGCTTATGGATACGCTTTATACCGAAATCACAAGCACGGGTCGTCAAGGTCGTTAATTATAGGATATAATCTTGTGTTGGTGGTTGGGGTTGGTGGTTGGGGTTGGTGGTTGGGGATGGTGGTTGGGGTTGGTGGTTGGGGTTGGTGGTTGGGGTTGGTGGTTGGGGTTGGTGGTTGGGGTTTCGTTTATAACGGATTATTAAATAATGACATTGACTAAATGTGCTTGTGTTTTGAGGTATGCGTCACTGACAGGCTAGAGGATGTCATGACAGGCTAGAGGTATGCGTCACTGACAGGCTAAAGAATGTCACTGACTGGCTAGAGGATGACATTGACAGTCTAGAGGATGTCACTGACAGGCTAGAGGATGTCACTGACTGGCTGGAGGATGTCATTGACAGTCTAGAGGATGTCACTGACAGGCTAGAGGATGTCACTGACAGGCTAGGGGATGTCACTGACAGGTTAGAGGATGTCATTGTTAGTCTAGAGGATGTCACTGACAGGCTAGAGGATGTCACTGACTGGCTAGAGGATGTCATTGACAGTCTAGAGGATGTCACTGACAGGCTAGAGAATGTCACTGACTGGCTAGAAGATGTCATTGTTAGTCTAAAGGATGTCACTGACAGGATAGAGGATGTCACTGATAGGCTAGAAGATGTCACTGACTGGCTAGAGGATGTCACTGACAGGTTAGAGGATATCACTGACAGGCTAGGGGATGTCACTGACAGGCTAGAGGATGTCACTGACAGGCTAGAGGATGTCACTGACAGGCTAGAGGATGTCAGTGACAGGCTAGAGAATGTCACTGACTGGCTAGAGGATGTCACTGACTGGCTAGAGGATGTCACCGTTAGTCTAGAGGATGTCACTGACAGGCTAGAGGATGTCACTGACAGGCTAGGGGAGTGTCAATTCTAACCTATTCAGAAGACAATTAGAGATATTATTTTCAGATAACGTAATGCTTTGGCATGGACAATTACACTAATCACAACACCATTACAACCCATACTTTATCTGACCCACAGGCTTTCGTTTTCACAGACAGTCATATTGAAAATGAGCCTGCGGAGTCGGACTAGCCAAATATGGACATTTCTGATAAACAAAAATAACCCTACCTCTCCGTTTGCCATATTTCAGTACAGTGCCATTAGCTAGCGCTAAGAAGACATAGTTTCCATAGCAACACATGTCCTTGACCCTAGCAGCTACAGAAAACTTGCTGTGGTTAGACCTCCACTCCCCGTCTCTAAGGCCATGTATGTAGACATGGTTAGTAGAGTCGGACATCCACATGTGATCTAGTGCTGAGTGTATCACACTTGGAACTAGGACGCAGCAATCAATTGCACCATTGCAGGCTGGAAGTAAGTAGGCAAACAACAATAGAAAATAGTAACTAGTAATATAATGATGTATTCACTATTTATTGCATTCACAAAATAACAGTGTAAGACTTGTAAGCGGTATGAGTCGGGTGTATACATACTAGGACTGTTGATTAATCGCAAAAATTTAAGATCAACCAAGATTAATTAATTTGAAGATTAACTAGATTAATTTATTTGATCGTGATCAATCGTCATACATTGCCTTGTACATGTATGTTCTAACATACATGTACAAGGCAATGTACATGTATGTTAGAACATATCTGCTTTTCTACTTGTACCATTGTATTGGACACTAAATTGAATTGAATTGAATTTGAATTGAATTTATTTAATCTCCATTGTTAAAACACTAAAGGTTACAGTATTACATAAGCAATTGGTTGCAATAAAATATAGATAAAATGAATACTAATATGTAAATAATTTGCAATAAAAAGGATATCATAAACATTTAGCAGAACCATCAATAAAAATGACTTTCATCTCTTTACTGTGCGAGCACCAACTAAAAATTTGTCTTTGACGAGGGTGGAATGCCTTTGGTTAGCTGACTGTCTTTCAGGTATGAATGCATGAAGCTGACGACTGGGATTATTAAATATTTTTGAAAAATGATTGCGGTAAAGATTTTCACAAAAAATCGAAATCTCTGGTAACAATAAAACATCTAATCGCTATTGATAGCTACCAATATGCAGTAAAATAATTTTAGTACATAGCTTTTGCACCCTCTCAAGTGAATTAATTTGTGCAGCAGTGATAAGGCTATAAAGTGTTGGTTGCTCTATCTGCTAACATTAGTGTAGATGAAGTTCTACGGTGATGTTAGTTTCAAAAAATTCATTGCACAAGTCACTGCTCTTTGCTAAAATTGTGGCTTAAAAGCTTAGCATAAATAACAATTCGGAGAGTCACACAGCTTGTGTATGCATGGAAACTGATTAATTCACTGTAGATTAAAATCACGATTAATCAAATATTAACTAAAAGGCTTTCAATATTAATCGCGATCAATATTTCTAATCGTTCAACAGCCCTAATAAATACATATTTTGTAGAGAACCAGTCACTAGAAGCATCAAACAAGCAATGGAGGTGTATTCATATGATGTAGACTCCCAACTCTAGCTACTTTAACTTGTTATGTTATTTTTAACTGAAAAAGCTCCTTAAATCCTCAGCTTAACAGTTACCCATTATTTTTTTGTAAACATGGTTTTATGTGTAGAAACAAGCAATGGTTCTGATTGTAAATGTACATATAGTTGCTTTATAGTTGATATGAAATAATTATGTTGGAGTTGTCTGATTACTTTGTGGGATATAATATGCTGATTGGGAGTGGCAATATGAGTTGCTGATTATTTCGTATCATGGAGAGCATGCTTCTGGTATATTATTACACAAGTCAGAATCAATATAACCTGGGTTTGAAGTGCTCCCTAAACTTCTAATGAGGAGAATTGACACCCAGGTTAAATTTATAGTACATAAATATGACTTTGTATCAGTTTTGGGTATACATGTATAACAAGCGAACATGATACGCCTAGTTTTCATGAAATGTATTCAGATCTTAACATCTAATCAGGATAGAATCTCATTGTCCACTAATTCTAGAGAAAAAAATGAAACATAGCCTAAGAGTTTACTAACATAATGTAAATGTGCTTGGACATGGAGTACCGACCTTTAAATGACTCTATGATATGAGGTTTATTGGAATGTATGGAGAGTAGAGTGACCTGTCCGTGCTGTTCATTGCTAGAGCATACCCATAGATACTGCAGTCCAATACCCCCACTTGTACTAGTGAGAAATATAGATGTAGCGCATGTAACCTGCAATAGAAATATGCTTTATTGAATGTTTGTATATTTTAATTATTAAGGGTGTAGGGATAGCTCAATGGGATGAGGCAAGGACATCATGCAGTTGACCTGGGTTTGATTCCCATGCATACCACATCGCCTTACTTGTAAAAAAAGGTTAAACGACTGGATTGTATCAAGTCAGTCCAGATTGGGGTACATGATTGGGCTATCAGAGCTACGGGATTGTGGGCAAGGCTACGGGATTGAGGACAAGGCTACGGGATTGTGGGCAAGGCTCTGAACTCGAAATTTAGCCTTAGACCAAGATCCTCCCAGATACACCGGAGTTGCCTTTCCTCTGGCCAAGGGAGACCGGAAGAGAAGTCAGTGATAAGTGTCAGAACCACCCAAGATAGCAACATGATCATTAATTAATGGTAAGTCACAACAGCATTGTCGACCACGATAGATGCTTGGCGTGGTCGACAACATACTTTATTTCCACATTCGAAATCTTCATGACATTATATATGCAGTCATGTAGAAGTTAATTCCATTGCTAAACCCTCATGGCTAGTGTGCATATAAGTTAACAATAACAATAAAAGTTTGAAAGTTTAGACAATAAATAGTTTGACTGACCAACAGCCTCCTTTTCCCACATGGAGTTGTCAGTTCCATGTGACAAATAGAGCCTTGCGTCAGACTAATCTAACATACTTGGATCATCAGTAAGATAAGATCTGTGTCTAATCATTCATAAGGATACGGAGCAAAGTAAATGGAATATCTAATATGGCAGTCATGAAAGTCACATGTAACATGTTACAAGTAACAAAGTAACATGAAACGCAAAATATTTTAAAAACAAGCAGAAGACAACTAATAAATAAATTAATATTGACTTTAGACGTCATCAATTAAAGATATTGCTACTTAACATCAAACAGCGCTGATAATATATTAATTATACTATGAATTGTAGCCTGAAAATCAACACAGACTCCAGAGTTAACTCAGTAGCAATCTAACTACATACAGGGCGACTCATCAGGGAATCAAACTACTAACCATTGACCACAGGAAACTGACCACTTGATGACAGTCCAGATGCTCTACCACTAAGCCACTGCTCACTGCAACTCTTCAGCATGCTAAATTACAATCCTCAGATACTGCTCGGTCATTTGGGCTTACCAGTACTAATATCATATACATGCACATGTACATGTACATGTATATGTCAGACTAGCATTAAATGAACAAGAAAACCAGACGAAGAAACCCAGTGGACGCCAGAGGACAACATGGATTAAAACCATTAAACAAGATCTCAAAAAACTTGATATGACATATGAAAATGCATTTTCAATAGCCCAAACTAGGAAAGAGTGGAGGAGTGTTGTACTCCCAGCAAGGTAATAGACCGCCATGTGATAAATCACGAAGAGCGAAGAAAGATGATGATGACATGTACATGCACATGAATACACGTACATGTACATACCTGTGTATCCATGCTGGTGACATTCACATTGACATCCTTGACAACTAATGGGTAGTTGTTTTTAAGCTCCTCTGTCAGCCAACATCGACTTGCATGATTCACAGGATCTATCAATCAAATAATAATATTATATTTTACATAATGAAACCCAGGTTTCTTTTAAATGCTATTTACCCTCTATTTACTAAAATGAAAAAAAACGGTAAACTAAAAATGAACAAATGGAATTAAAATTTAAAGGAGCTAAAATATCTCTAACACTCTAACACTGTAATATCAGCTCTACAACTAAGAAGCTAACACATATCAGCTCGAAAATTTTAATGTACCTTTAGTGTAACTGTACCTTAATGTACAGTTAAAGGATTAATTGCAATATTATGATATATGCAAGGGCTAGACGTATTTTATCCTGATAATGCTGTAAATTCAAATGTATATATAAACAGTTGTTTCCACAAGACACCCAACAACAATACCAGACTACCAGCTAACTATTTCTAGACCCTGCTTGTAGATAAATACAATAATCGTTGGCAAAAATAATCACTTAGTTAAAGCTTGCAGCTTGTCGAGTGTGGCACAGCCATAGGTCACCAGTTACAGTGGGAGGTGCCACCCCATGTATAATACATGACAATACACTGAGTTGCCCACCCCATGCATAATACATGATGCTACATAGAGTTGTCCACTCCATGTATAATACATGATACTACACTGAGTCGTCCACTCCATGTATAATACATGATGCTACACTGAGTCGTCCACTACATGTATAATACATGATGCTACACTGAGTCGTCCACTACATGTATAATAGATGATGCTACATAGAGTTGTCCACTCCATGTATAATACATGATACTACACTGAGTCGTCCACTCCATGTATAATGCATGATGCTACACTGAGTTGTCCACTCCATGTATAATAGATGATGCTACACAGAGTTGTCCACTCCATCTCACACAGGTGAGGCTGTGAAGGTAGTTAGTGACCCTTCACCAGAGCTGTACAGACCTAACCCTCTCAATACAACACATGATATCACATTGGAAGTTGTCCCACTCTGAGTACAACACATGCGACTACACTGCGTAGAGTGCATTAAATCACACCACTGATACACCACACCACTGCACTCATAGCCTGCCCAGGCTAGAGTTGCTACGTCTCTGCTGTTAACACACTGGGAGTTGCTATCTCTCTACTGTTAACACACTTTGCCATAAGTGATGGAATACCTTGAGCCAGTTTGACAGCTCTGAAGTCCATTACCCAGTCTTGCTTAGAGGCAGGTGAAGCCATGTGAAACATACTCTTAACCTTCTGATTATTCTTCATATGAGATAGAGATATAACACAACTGTCTAACATTTGGAGTTGTTCATCTCCAATACGAATAGATGTCTGCACATTCTTTAGCTGTCTCTCAATTACCTCTACACTCAAACCCTGCAATGAAATTCTTATTAGAGTCAGATGTAATAGGAGTGTGTTGGACAAGATTTCTTTTCAACAAGTAGTAAACTCATTGGGAGTTGTCAACCACTCATAATTACATGCATATAACTAATACGTTTCCTACTTTTTGAAAGAAAGCATGGTCAAGACAAGTCACAGTGGATGTAAAGTAGCACAGGTAGTCTTGCATAAATAATTCTACGAATTTTCTCGAGCAAAGAAATAAACCAAAATAACCAATTTCAAAGCAAATTGCATCTGGATATTTTGTGTGAATTTCAAAGGTCAGTAATGCAATTAATGAGATCACTATTTACCACTAAATTGGCACTGCTGAAACAAATACACAGCGCACAACTCAATAGCCATAATTTCTTATCAGTTATTGTTCCATCTTCCTAAGTAAATGTGGACGAGGCAAGCGCAGGACTGCACATTTTTGAGATAATGAGTGATCTAGAACAAAAATGTAGGCGGAGAAGTTGTCTTATCCTGATTAAATGTGCTGGCGTCGTAAACTGAAATCCTGACTGCAATCTTAAAACCAAACTAAGCTGAACAACTACAATACCGCACCTAAGTATGGGTGGACTGTGTCATTGTCGAATAACTAACAAGGTTTAATTCAAAAATAAGGTTAGCATTTGCTGCTGATGGATATGTCTTAGCCCTATATCTGGGCTCTCACCACTGAAGAAAGCCCTGAGACAAAGTGGATGTGACTTACCTCATACTCTTGTTTCAGCGAAGAAGTCAAGGACATAATCTGTTGTAACACAACCTGGTCAAACATCAAGTCATCCAACTCTCTGTGTACTTGTGCTGCACTCTCACTTACCAGGCCTTAAACACACAATAACCAGTAATCTTGTTCCAGCTTAAATATTTATTTGGTTACATGACTAGGATTAAAGAGGATGTATTCCTAATATCAGGCTTGCTATATGTTACAACGCATATTTAGTGTTAATACAATTCTGAGTCTTCACAATTGGTTTGTTTGTAATGCTTCAGGTGGTCATCTATTGCTGAGCTAGTGGAGAGAAACTCACCTGGTCTCCGGTAATTTACCTGCTGATCAGAACACAAGGAGCAAATTTTGGGCCCAAGAATTCTTAACAGAGATATTTTAACTGCAGTGGAAATCGAGCTCAGGATCTCATGCAGATCTTGGGAATGGAACAGCCTACAGCCTGTTCCTGAAGCCTTCGCACAACAGTGAAAGAAAATATACAAAGTTTCCAAACTCATTGGGAAACAAATTTTTGTTGAATACAATTGTTGTGCATCTTATAGCAATTGTCATTCATTGGAAAAAATAGTATAATGAAAACACTAGGTATTCTCTTCTCTGGTGTTGCCAGTACATGTACTTAGAAATAAAATATATAAATCTGAATGTTGTCTTCTCTTGATGTAAAGGTTTCCCATGAAACAAACTGTTCAAATCTGTAACTAACTATATAAAAATATATCAAGTTTATAAATCACAATTGTTCTTTACAACAAAAGGTTGAACCCGTAGTACCCTCTGCCAGAAAGCATAATATGGATAAAACCATCCGATTGGCTGGTCACGAATAGGCTATATTTGACTTGGGGGTTTATTTGAATATGGGCTGTAATTGTCATTACTCAAAGAGATAAGATTGAACTTGTATTTTTGTTCATTTTTGTATTTTCAAATTTCCAAGAGTGCCACTGGCATGAATAATTCACTGGTGAGTGTATATCAATATTAAATGGAACTAATAATGTGAACGATTTATTAGTTTATCTCATTGTAACCCACACTGATGACATCCTGAGTTGCTTCTTTTCTTGTTTGTCAAGAAAACTTGGGCTCCCAAGCTACAACGGAGAAGATCCTTTGCTCTTACAACACGTTGATAAATACCTATACAGCACACTCAGCAACAGTTGAACTTAGTAACACCTAAAACTCAGAGGCCTTACTTGAATCAGATAGCGGTCTTTGAGCAGAAGAACTTTGTATGAGGAAGTTTCCAGCTTTTCCTCTAACCACCGACTTTGTGCTGCAGGTGGAGTCACTCTCGTGATACTCGACATGCTTGATTGCACTTTTCCATTTGCTGGTCAACCTTTCCTCAGTACCGCTGTAAGATATCACAGTTTGGTATTAAAGGGCAAACAACGGCAAAAATGTGTTGTTTTCAAATACTGCATTTTATACAAGTTCATAGTAAATATAAATATGTTGGAAATATTTACCTAATGTAATATAGCGTAATGTAATATAGCGTAATGTAATATAGCGTAATGTAATATAGCGTAATGTAATATAGCGTAATGTAATATAGCGGAAATTATCAGAGACCAAGGTGTTTAAAATTACAAAAAATCATAAAATTTAACTTGATCAAATTGCAATCAGACTGATACGGGTTGCATAAAATGTTTAACCAGATGAACACACTACGGAAAACAATTTGAATGTAAGTGCCATACTTTTTCAGATAAGGCATTTAAAAGAATCGGACATTTCCCATTGAATCCCATTATGATGTCATGATAGGTCCCTATGATCATGAAATTGGTCATGTGACTAGCTAAAAACCCAGGCCATGATTTCCTTATAACTAGATATATAGAAAGCTTTAGCTGGATTATGCTGCTGCTATGTGTGTATTCTACCCAAAGTAGTATGCAGGATTTAGTGATAAATTTGTTGTGCTTATTAGACGTTCAATAGGCACTGCTAACAATTGATAGTAACTGCTACAAAACATAACCCTACTCCGATTATTTAAGAACATGGCAGCACATAACTCCACTCTGGTCATATTTGACACACAAATTGCACTGGGAAGGAGCAACAACATACTGACCTGTTCTCGATCTTTATTAAGCATACCATGTCATTGAATAATAGAAGTCGTCTCCCCTTTTGGTACACTGGCTCTCCTTTAGAGTTAAAACTCTACAATAACAATTTACATTTATTTTCATCAACAATTAAAAAAATAAATGGCAAAAAGTAATTAGTAAGTGATGAGTGTCGACGAGCACAGTGGTAGCAGAGCTTTTCGGGGTGCTAAGTCGAGTTAGCAAAATTTTATTAAAAATATGATGATTACTGAAGCGACACGAAAGAGTTCAGCAACAGCAAGTGTTACTTCAAGATAAGCTGAAACAACACGTTGTTCTCCATATACCTGAGATTGTTCGGTAGCTCATTCTTTGCATCAAACATGGTATGTAACTTGCTGATGATCAGCTGAAGAAGTAGCTAATGGATATGGTAGAGCATGCTCTACTATGATTGCAGTACTATGCTGTACACTTGCCATCTTGCATTAAATTCATTTTTTCATTTTTGATTTATTTTTTTCATTAGTGGTAGCTTTTGAAATCAATTAAAAGATATGCATTAGCATCACGCAATTGTATTGATATGCGAATGAACTTATTATATGTATTTTATTTTATTAGCAATCTCGTCAGAGATCAAACAAGTCAGTTCATTATTGCTAGCCATCTAATTACAAATTTTTATACCAATAAATCATCTATATACAAATACACGATCTGAAAACCATGTTGAATAATGAGCCGTTGAGTGACGGTAGTGTGAGTAGCAGATGGAGGTGTAAATAAGAAATTAGTAGGGTGTAAAGTTTGTGGATGCATTGAATTTGACGCATTGATACAGCGAAGCAATAAAACAGCAAATAAAAAGGTTTGGAAAAGAAAGAAAGAAAAGGTTTTGTACTCGGAATAGCGCACAAGTAGGGAGGACAACTTCTATTACTTTCCAATATACTCGGGATAGGCTATAGAGTGGGTAGACAACTTCTATTACCTTCCTTGTTTGCTAAAATTTTAACAACTAAATATAATAATCAGTCTATCAGAAAGTTCCCTGTTCCATTGTGACCATTGAGCAAACATGAAATGTGTAATATTCAAAAATATAAATAATATTTATTCAACTAACCACTTCAGTGACATCATCCTGTCTTAGCAATATGGTGTCTGAGTTTTTACTATTGCCCCACAGTTTACCAAGTATGACGCGTGCCGCAAGCCTCTCCTCACTGACTCTCTTCTTCTCATTCAGCTGGTAGGCTACGTTCTCCAGCTTAGACAGAGCTATGTTCAGCTTCAAGTAGTCCTCATGGTCTGGCGGAGTATGCTTCATCAAATCCTATGGTTAAATATAGTATCAATATACATTTAGAATTTATATTTTACTACAACGACACTTCTAGGTCTATTAGACTGACTGCTTATATTTCTGTCTATGTTTCTACTGGGCACCCCTCAAACCCTGACCACAAATTAGATTAGTGTTCAAAGGCCTTAATGTCAGAACGTAGGCCCAGTTACATAGTCAGAACGTAGGCCCAGTTACATAGTCAGAACGTAGGCCCAGTTACATAGTCAGAACATAGACAGTTTGGGCTATCCTGGTCCTCAAAATAATATACAGTCATATAAAAATGAAAGTTTACAAAAATGTTGTCCAAAAATGGTAACCTACATAACAAACAAAATGGTAGGTAACCAGGCACATAAAAACTTATTTAATCACCCTGTGTTCAGATTAGAAAGTAAAATTAAAATTTTGTCATTTGATATTACTTGTTTGTGTCTAATCAAAGTATTTTTGCATATTTAGTGAGAAAGCTGCCATCTCTCTTAAATCATGTATTGATGGAGTGTAAATATTGTAGCACTATCAGCCAATAACAATGCTTATCGCATATCGGGACACTACCTTGCATGTCACTTGAATCATAACCACCCGAATTTAATAACATTTAAAATAGAAAACTGGATTTTTGTACTGCAAACTCAAGTTATTCCACCGATTTAATGGAATAGCTAGCAGCACACACCCATTACTGTATGTATCAGTTTGATTGGTGAGAGAGTGTGACACCACCAGTGTAAACAGATCATATAGTTTTACTGTTTACTATCAGTATACTAATACGGATACTGATAATTATGTTACTGAAAATTGATATAGTTTTACTGATGTAATTGCCAACCTAATTGCTGAAGTCTGGTAAGCCAAGCCTCTGAATTTTTAGTCTGAGCAATTTCAAAATTAGTAATCTGGCCCTGCAAGAGATCTTGTCCAACTGAGAATTGAACCCAGAACTGAGGTGCTGCACTGTTCACCACTTAAGACTTAACCATTCCTTTTTCCCCATATCATTGCAATTGAACTAAATTAACCCTTAGCTATTATATCTCGATTTGCAAGTGTTACACTTTAACTTGAAATTTTATACCTTAATTTGTAGAATATATTGAGGAAATCTTTGTACCACTTTGATCATTTGGTCACGAGGTCCAATCAGTTCCTTTGATTTCTTCATCTGTGCCTATAATACAAAAAGCATAGCCGATAATGGTTGGGGGAAGACCCAATTTACAAGGTGGCGCAAAAATGCAAATAGTCTTGTTTCCAATTTGGGTCAAACTTAGCCCTTTCTCGGGGCTCTTTTCAGAGGTCGGGTGGGTCAGAGGGAAAAATAAACAGGTATTTTTCCTTCTGACCCACCCGACCTCCGAGGAAGACCCAGAGATATACAGTATAGGGGGATAGGGCTAGGTTAAACCCTGGGGGACGTAACGCTGGCTTGGTGAATAATAGTGAATAGATGATTAGTATTTATATACAATCATAGAGTTATCTATTCTTGTCTGTCTATTTATTATTAATGTTCGTACGCGACTACTATGTAACTAGCTCTGTGTTTTTGCTCTTCGTTAATTATAGTTGCTGGTCATCATGCTACAAATATGATACATCTATAATGTGTATCAATTAAAACTCAATTATAATATTATCAGCACTAAAAATAGCAAATTCAGGGACAAGAGAATTTACAAATTGTCAATGTATTCTATATTTTACATGTATTTTAACTAACATAAGCAATATACTGTAGTTATGCTGACATGCTGACAATGCAAAGCATGGAAAAGACTACAACAATCAATACACTTTTACAAACCGACTATCATCAATATAATATTAAATTTTGACACCCTAGAGTCAACAGTTGGTTAGTGTTTACAAATAACGCCCCATTGAAAGTGGCTATTGAATGCTTAGAAAATAGTTGCCTAAATCTAAGAACGCGATCACTGAAGTGTCGGAAATGGTCATTGAGCGTGAGGCATAGTCTCAGAATGTGACCACTGCGGTCTCAGTACTACTTACATTTATAAATTCATCAAAGATACTCTTCTCTCTTAATGACTTCCTCAGAAGATCATTAGAGGTCATATAGTTGTTGATAAACTCACTGTACGCATCCAGAACAAAGTCTTTATAGATCTATGGATCATAAATGGACATAAAGATAATTGATCATCACACCAAAGTTGAGCGAATTTAGCCCAAGATCCAATGAGGTAGGAGATGCTGAATAAAAATTGCAAGCTACCAGATCCAGCTTCTCCTTCCTCATTGTGCCTAGCTAGAGTGAATTATCCGTTTGTTCAGTAATTGTGCTATCAAATACCCACTACTCCACTAGTAAAATATGGGCAACCGATCAATCATTTATAAAAATTTACATATTGGCGAAGCAAGTTGCAGCATAATGTTATGATAGGCTTATAATTACAACTAGTAATGAGATAAATATTGTTTTGGCTTAATATTGCACTTAGAAAACTAGTGTTTTGTTTGTAGACAAATTGGATCAAAACTAAACTAAACTTAAATACCAAATACATGTGCTAATATAATATTTATTATTACGATATTGTTGGTAAGTAATATCACTAATATTATACTTCCACTAATATCATCGCGCTGGCGAATATTATATCAACAATTCAATTAACTTAAAATGTAACTTTGTTTCAATAATACGAAGCACAAATAATGCAATATTCTACATTGACAGCACTACAGTATCCACAATTTGGTCCCAGGATAAAATACTTAATGATACTGTCAGTGAACGGATCCATGGCCTATTCTGGATAGAATAGGCCATGGATTCGCAAATGCAAAAATTGAGATAAATGAAAGCTAGTCACGGGAACAATGTAACATAATTATCATATAGAGAATACGTACGGCTGAAAAGTCATCACCAAGCATCTCATTTTTATCCCAGTTCTTGATTCCTTCATGTAGAGCTATTCTGAACATGATGTGTCCATCTAGTATGTCATCTAGCTTATAGAATATGCTCTCTACTCTGTCACGTGGTATTATTCCATTCTGCAGCAGCGGATTCTTATAGTTCTGTAGGTCAAATGACACATAAATACATTTTGAAGATTTGCGTCAATGCATCATAAAATTTGAAGCCGTTACATCAGTAGGTGACCGAGATTTTGCTTGTTATCTGTGTAGCTGTTGTCAGTTCAGATATACTGTAAAAGTCTTACTGTATACAAACATGGGTTTAGAACACTCACTAGTCATTGTCTCAAAGAACTAAAATCATGGTTTCTTTTCAAAAGATAAACTTCACATCAAATGAAATAATACAATTAACTTACTTCTAAAAGTGAGATCAGTGATTGTACATACGAGTTTTCAATCTCCACTATAGAAGCCACAATATACCTTCTCTTTTGCTAAAAACAATATAATAATCAAAATTGGAAAAGTGTTGTAAAACAAGAGAGTATTCGCTTAGGTGCATTCATTACAAACCAGAATACGGGTGGTTTGTAACAGACAATTCACAAATGAGTGCTTGGGTTGGATGGTTGGGTTTGGAGGGGTCAAGTTCAGACACTTCGGTATGAAACTATTATAGCTACCAACTAGTGTGAATTATATTTGATAATCCTCTGGTACCGAATGAAACACTTTATTATATCTCAATAAAAACTGGTTTTGCAGGAAAGTAGATTGTGGTTTGTTGACGATGGCTCACATACATTCTCATAGCCGTTAAATTAAAAATAAGCTGTACTCATTATATTCATGAGGTCATAATTTGGTTTATATTATTGCAGAGCATTTACAATAATTAATAATAATTATTATTATCATTGTAAAATAGATTTCTAGGATATTCCAGCTGGATTAACATCTATGGGAATGTGACACTAACATCTATGGGAATGTGACACTAACATCTATGGGAATGTGACACTAACATCTATGGGAATGTTACACTAACATCTATGGGAATGTGACACTAACATCTATGGGAATGTGACACTAACATCTATGGGAATGTGACATTATAAGTCAAATTTCAAACAAAACATTAAATCGCTCATACTCCTACTTTCTTATATCATTGAAATGCTTTAATTCAGACAGAAACCAAGCTACATAATTACATACCACCTATTATAGTTTCCTAAATTATTACGTCAAAAGCCTTTCACAGTGCTCGTTCCAGTGACGGGGTCTGGCTCTCCATCCACCACCATGACACTGAAGAGCACTGTTATAGGCTAATGGCATCTGCTGACATACCTGCTTTTCAGTCAGACCATCTGGACAATCAGGTAACTGAGGGGGTGGATGCTTATCCAGATCAATAACAAATGATTTTCCTTTCAAATTTCTATTTTTCGCTTTCTTTATTGAATTAGTTAACTTCTCAAATATTCCAGCAGCCTGTATACGCAGGTAAATATAGATATATATATATATATATATATATATATTCAATCCACATAGCTGTTTTGCAAAAAAGCAAAGGCAAATATAATTAATGAGGTATGAATGGCAGACTCTATGCATCATATTTATATTTGTGTATATATTTAGTTCTACACAGTTTAGTATATATCTAATGTGCATATATTTAGCCTACACTCAACAAAATCTTCAAGGCAAGTGATTAACGCTACCTCAGCGTTCGGCTAAGCTATCTCATTGTTAATCCCTGATAGCTATGCATGAGATAAAATTATATTTAGATATACTTTATATCAATTAAACAGCGCTTCTAGTTACATACTTATACAGTGCGGTATACAGAAGGGAAAAACACACTACATGTATGATACACAGAGGAACATGATAGTATCAAAATACAGTTTACAATTGCAGTGCAATTACCCAACAGATAGATGTGAAAATGTTATGCGCCAAAATCTTGGAGTTGTCCGTTCACTGAACTATGAGAAAAGACAACTCCAACGATGGTATATGGATCCGCTACAAATATTTTATTATATATACTAGACTGCACTAAAACTTAAGAATCAAATGATTGAAAATATGACATATTTTATTGTGATAAATCTAAAAGCAAACAATCACTGTTGGTAGGGAAATATAAGCAGCTTCTCTGGTGACCTTATAGCCCTAAATAGGTAATAAAAAATGTCAGAATGCCTTTTTTTGTTCTGAATAACAGAAATTATTCGGACTCTAATAAGTTTGGGATAGTATTAATTAGTTTTTGTCTTGTCTTGTCTTGATAATGAGAAAGTAACATAGACAGTTAGAATGATTTCATAATGAGTTTAGTTTCAACTGTTCAAACACAAAATGTTGATAAATAGCAACAAATACTTCAATCATTTTTGTCACAATCCATTTAATGTAATATCCAGACTTGCATTGCAATAACATTATTGAAATTAAGCGTGTTTCAATAATGATATAACCTAGCCTGTCTACTTGTCTGCAGGGGATGGTGAGCAGAATGGACCACCCACCACCACAGACAAGATGAGATCCTGGTCATGTCTTTACGAGGAGCGATTTGTGGGTGGTCCAACCACCCACCATTCCAGAGCTTTGTAAGCAGTAGATAACTCCTAATCAGATTTAGCCTGTCCTTGCAAGCTTTGTTTAATGTGGAGTTGTCCTCAAGACGAGATCGAGCATCCAGAAACTGGGCCCCCTGTTTCTTGGGGCCCGATCTCATTGTTGGGGCAACTCCGCATTTAATGAAGTTTGTAAGGACAGGCTAAATTTGATTGGCTATATTAGAGTTTGGTTTGCTTTGCTTTCATAGTATTTTACCTGCCGATCAGGAAGTAAGTTTAGGGCTAAGAAGTAAAATATAGGTACGGCTTACGTACAGGTACGGCTTATGTACAGGCTTATGTACAGGCTTATGTACAGGTACGGCTTGTACAGGTACGGCTTGTACAGGTACGGCTTGTACAGGTACGGCTTGTACAGGGACGGGTTGTGCAGGGACGGCTTGTACAGGGAGGGGCTGGT
>JAOQGN010280019.1:0-10039 GCA_027564295.1 Himantozoum antarcticum | reverse complement strand
TGTCGCCATTTGAACCAATTGCAAAAAACATTATAACATAAATAAGTATATATGGTTTTGGGTTATGCCCTGGAACCGCTCATACTGTGTATGAATTTCAGTAGTTCCTTACAATCTATGCAATTGTCTACTAAACAACTGCAGCCTATAAATTCCCACAGAGGCAGGATATAAATATGTAGAAACTCACACTACATACAGAGAAGAAAGAAATATTGATAATTCCGCCACAATATTCTGATTAATCTGCACATGTGCAGATAGTAAGTAGTAGAGGTAAGTAGAAGCATGTAAGTAGAAGCATACTGACCTCATAGGTAGAGCATTGAGTTCACAGTTACTAACATCTAACTCTCTCAGTGATGTCATAGACGTAAATATTTCTGGTATACCATCGGATGAGAAGTCATTGTCTGATATATTTAGTACTTCCAATTCAATGAGGTTAGATATTCTGTAAGATATAGGTATGCATGTTTTGTTAAACTGTCAATGTGTCGTTAGATCTCATAGTGTTTCAAGTTTCTGGGTTTGTAGTTCATAGTTTATATATTACAGTTGCATGTATTACAAAATATGCAGCAGCAAAATTTTGTAATGCATGCAATTTCCAATCATATTTTTGTGGAGGTTGCTACAACTCAGCCAACAGGCTTCTAGCAAGCTCCACTGCATTCTGAGCTGGCAATGTGTTGTATATTGCTGTTTCCCATCCTATTGTTTGAGCTTTGGATGCTGCTAGTGATTTATAGCTCTTTTGCTCCGGACCGTTCATGTAGAATGGATGCTTATGGTAGCTGTCCTCCAGATTCAATACTCATAAATGTTGAACTAACAATGTCATAAATTCTAATTTTGATGAAAGGAGGATTCTTACAGATATGATTCTATTGAGGATTCTTATAGCCGTTGATATATTATAGTCGTCCATACCAATAATGAATTTAGGCTTCATATTTCATATTGTCACCGAGTCAAAATTATTTGATATTCATAGCATCAGTTTTTTATTTTGGTACCTTGTAAATGCCAGAAATTAATATGAAGCTATAGAGCTATTTTTCTTAAATTCAATGGTGGAAGAATTTAGCTACATGCCAATATATACTATTATTGTTGGAACTAGGCAAATGTTATGATTAACACTTCTTGGTTTCTAAAAGTAGGTGATTTCATTTCATTTGCAGCACACCTTTTCACATCTTGCAATGCTACCAATTCAGGTAGCATTATAAGTTACCACTAAGCAATAAGTGGACTTACCACCAGCTTACCACCAATACCACTTACCACTAAGCATAGTAAGTTAACTGTAAGTTTCATCCAATATTTTTTTTAAAACAGTCAACAGTCCCTCACATTGCATATCATTGCAAGCAGCACAAGCCAGCTATTCCAAAAATATATAGTTTCGTATAGCTAAGTGGTAATATAACATGTGTTTTGTACTCGGCAATGTCCACGTGACCCTAAACTGAGATTCAGTAATTTGGGCTATTGGAATAATTGCTCTACTTCTCAAAATACCAGACATTCAGCTTACACATTAATGGATAAAGCAAAATTTATGTACTTGGAAAGCTCAGTGTCTGGTTTGGGGTGAGGTGATGAGGGGATGGTCTGCTCTTAAGCAGAGGGGTATAGAGACGGGCACATGATGTGAATTACAATGCTGTGACTATACGAATAGCAAAACCTTTATTTGAGTAAACTGTACAGCTCATGCATTGTGTCAAACTAAAAGATGCATAGCAATGCAGGTCTTTATATAGGCAATGTAAAAAGGGGCGGACAGACGGCCTAGACTGTAGGCAAGCTGGGGCTGCAACGGCCAGCCAATAATACATAATAAATAATACTACGAGGTATACATTTAGTTTATTACTGTCCTGGATTGAGCAAAGAATGGGAGGGGTAGCGAAGCTGTCACAATACCAATGAAATAATATTTTAAATAATTCCAATGAAATTAAATTTCTACATTTTTGAATATATGTTTCTACATTTTGCAAAAACTTTATTTTTCACAAAATTTGTGGTTAAGAGTATCTACATTCGTGGTGAATTTTTTGCAAAATTGCTATATTTGTGGTTGAAAGTTTCCACGTTTGTGGTTATTTCTTCATAATTTTGCTGTTAAACATTTCGGCATTTGTGGGTTTAACACAGCTTAAAAAATTAAGATTGCTTTCATCACTTTCAAATATTAAGCATTTTAAGTCAAAGCTCACCTTCACTTAAATTGCATAACAGTTTTATTGGAATTTTGCCAAATGCTGCTTGGTATTAATATTCCATGATATTTAATTAATTTAATCGTATTATTCATATAATATTTGATCATGCTTAGAGCCAGTAAATTGATTTCAAAGTGTGCTTTTCATGCGCATAGTGTCCATCCATGCGTATTAGAATAATATTAAGCTTAATTGGGGCTTGGTATCTGGTAGTTCATGCATGGGTCATATTTTGTCGTTTAGTAGGCTTACACTGTGTGCAATGCATTTTCATATAATAACAGTGTCCTATATATCCTCAAAATATACAGGATGAAACGGGGTTGCCGAGTTCAATTCCGCTGTCATTAGAGTTTTAGCATCGCGTTTTTAGCTTGACGTCGTCGTATAGACGCCCTCGATTGTCACATGATGCACAGAAAAGTGTGACGTCAGATGGCGTTGTCATGAAGAGGGCGTCAGAATCGACGGGTAGGAGGCCTCTATGGAGTCGGAGAAAACGCCACCGCAAATCCCTTTTTTCAAGTATTTCCAGAGCTTGTAAATTTTCCTAATATTTGTATTTAGCTCTATAAACAAGTTAACTCGGTTGGTTCACATTTTACACTAGAAATAACTTGTAAATAAAGAGTTAAACCAAAGCATAAAAAATATAAATCTAGTTTCAGAGTACGCCAATGTTGACCAATCAAAATGCAGAATCTTGAAACAGCTGCGCGAGTTTGACTATTTGTGGCTGATATCCGGCAACTAGCTAATGGAGCAATACAATTACAGTAAAGAGAGCATAACCCCTAAATACAACGCCGTGCTAAAACCAGTTTGCATAGTGAACCCGGTTCATGAGGCTGCCGTCCTCCACGTCGACGCCGTCGAGCTAAAAACGTGATGCTAAAACTCTCTAATATTTATAATTAAATGTGCCTAAACTTTGCTGCATTTTGATACTGAACTCAATGCCTATTTAGAACTGAATTTGCAGTAGCGACTTGGTGCAAACATCAGTTATAAGTAGGGCTATTGATAATTGACATAATCGGGTAAACTATTATGCTAATAGTACTTACACAACTCTTTGGGATTCCAGACTGGTTGGGTGCAGAGGTAGCCCAGTCAGCTGATGAGTTCAAACCACAGCATTCCTACAGCATTGCAATTACATATTTGGAAAATTGGGATAAGAAGACATACATACTAAATATACCCTACAGGACAAAATGATTTGTGTGATTTTAATTTAGCCACAGAAATGTTTTTTTTAAATGTCTTTCACTCAAGAGTGTTTCACTAAAATCAAAACAGTGTAAGTAAAGTCTGGTAAAGAGCTAATATTCAAGAACTCGACGACGCATGAATTTATACAATGTTTGTTTTTGTTGCTGGGGTTATCACAAGATATGGGAATCACTCGAGCTGCGGCTACATAATTGATAGGCTTACTGAGTGAAACTAAGTAATTAAGTGAAGCTAAGTCGAACTACTCGAAACGAGTGAAAGAGAGCATTACGTACGTATGTCTTTGAAAATGTACATGTGCATATACTCTATAAATATGTACATGTATGTGTGAATGAATTATGAACAGTCAGAAGATAGGGTATTGAGTGGATTTCGACCTGAAATATATGTGGTGATACCTGAGGTTGTGTATTGAGTATAGTCACGTGACCAAGAGCGACTACGGCGATTGGATAAAGACACTCGGAATGAGGATAAGCACGAGACACGAAAAGTGAGAGGAGATCTCTTATCCACCTAGCTTGGTGAGTACCAGACGTGTTGCTTGCGGGCCCACATATCTTTACATGGTACACTGGTAGGGTTACTCATCGAGCGGTAGGGTAGGTAAGCTGAGAGAGAGCTGTGAGAGGGGGGAGAGAGAGAGAGAGAGTCATTTCACAGTGAGAGAGAGGGTTATTTCAGACAGACAGAGAGAGGGTTATTTCAGACTGACTGAGAGAGAGAGTTACTTGAGAGAGAATTATTTAATTATATCACAGAGAGAGAGTAATTTCATAGTGACGGCGAGTTATTTCGGAGAGCGGTCATTCCAGAGAGAGTTACTTTAGAGATAAGGGCCATAGAGATATTTTAGTTTGGGAGAGTTTTGTAGAAATAGTTAATTTCGCGCCATTTTTCAGTGCCGCGATACATTGAGGCAGACTGTTAGCCCGATAATTGTAATTATTCATATTTATTCGAGCTTGGGGCTGTTCCAAATGGCAACAGGGTTTAGTATTGCTGGATTTCCAGTACTAAAAATCAAACCTGGGGATGTTGCCAATAGCTGGAGAGAGTGGATGAGTGACTTTACTTTAGAGATGAGAATGAAAGCGTTAGAGTTGGGTACTGAGGAGAACGAGAAAAAAGAGCAAGTGTCTAAATTTAAGGATGAGGCAAAACTGCTCGTGTTGATGCGATCTATTGGTAGAGAGGGTAGAGAGGTCTTGTTGTCTGTGGGTATTGATATCAATACAAAAGATTTGACATACAAAAAAGCGATGGGTGAGCTAGAAAAACATTGCGAGCGAGGGGAGTCTGTATGTCAAAACACAAAAGTTTGTCACGGTGTGTGGGTGAGGATCCGAGAGATTACTTGAAGCGTGTAGAGCGATCAAGTAATCCTTGGAGATATTTGACAACACAGATCTAGGTATAAATAAGGCTTTACAGGAGGCAAGGGACACCTTAGCTCTGGCCATAGCTGTCAATGGGTTGCGGGACTACAACTTGTGTAGAGATTTAATTGCTAGAACAGAGCTAACTTGGGAAAAGTTAAGTAATATCTTGAGGTCCAGATCTGCCACACAGGAAGACCTGGAGAAGCTAGATAAGGGATTTTTATAGTAATTTAAAGTAGACTAGGAGTGTTCCTGCAGAGATAGGACAGTGAGGCCCTGATGTTTAGGTTCTTGGGATGTTGGCAACGCCAACAGCGAGTCTGAGTTACCCCAATGAACTTCCGGGTGAGGGGATGAGCAACTCCAATGATTCCTCGGGGGAGGAGAGAGCAGAATGTGACCCCAGTGATCACCTAAGTTCAGGGAATGACAGGTTCGGGAACACGGATGATCCTGAGGGGGGATGATTGAATTAGGTCTTGATTATTAGTTTAACAGTATACATATGGCGAGCCACATTTCTATTACAGGCTGTTTAAGTGCACCTTGTTGTCGTACATGATTATGAGCTTGACAGTACGAGCATTGCCAGAGGGTGTGAGGTGTCTGTTGACCCCACCCACATGAACATTCTATGCTTGGTCTTTCTTTGCAGCTACAGGAAAAGAAAGGACAAAACAAAAGAGGGAGCATGTGGTGATACTTGAGTTTGTGTATTGAGTATCGAGTCACGTGACCAAGAGCGACTACAGCTATTGGAGAAAGACACACTGGGAACGAGCCCGAGCACGAGACACGAACGGCGAGAGGAGAGCTCTTATCCACCTGGCTTGGTGAGTACCAGACGTGTTGGTTACGGGCCCACGTATCCTTACAGTACACGTTTTGAATTTTTTTTACAAATTACAGCCTCAAAATACCTCAATGAGGCCTGATATAGCGGCCAAGGCTAGCAGTTTGACGAGCTGTAATTGCACCAGTTTGTTAGGAGCTAGGTGAGCGTAAATACAGGGATTCCGGGTTTGATTCTCACATGTTGTCACCGTCTATTTCCCATGGTTTGATTCTGACATGCTGTCACCATCTATTTCCCACGGTTTGATTCTCACATGCCGTCACTGTCTATTTCCAATGGTTTAATTCTCACGTGTTGTCACCGTCTATTTCCCACCCCCCACCCCAACTTTCCCTTGGTCAAGGACTTCATCATTTGGTTTTAATTGTCTTGATGGTGATCAGCAATCAGCATATTATATATGAATTACTGGAGGGTTCGTGTAGGCCTACTCGGGTAATTTTAATTGGGCACCTTGTGAAAGGGTAGTCTGGTTTCTATTGTACTGATATCGAGTGAATCAGGGCTATAAAAACGACCAGCAATCTAATGACAAGACAGACTTCTACCGTATTAATACCTAGTGAAATGGAATTGTAAACATATCCCTGCTGCGCTAGGTTGGCCGTCAAATGAGACTGCCCAAGGAGTTTTAATCCCTCCCGGGGGAGGGGGGTTGGGGGAATAAAACTCCTTGGACTGCCAGTCTGTTTTTGTGACATCTTGCAATTGTGTTACACGTATGGAGTTTTAATTTATTAACTCAGCATTTGCTTCAAGTGGTAAGAGAATACAAAACACACACAAACCATTGGCCATCTATACCCAACTTACCTTGTATTCTCCAAGACCTAATTCATCAACCCATTGAGAAACTTGCTCAATAGACCAATACAAACAAGGAGGAACTCTAATATCCTTTAAGTCAGCAATCATTGAAGCACTGGACATGGTAGTTTCTGAATTTAACAATTGGAGATAATACAGCGTGAACTTGAAAGTAAAAACACACAAGATGGCCCTAGATATAAAATAAAATATTTGACCAAATATAAATGTTGCAGATAAAAAAAGAATAGTAGCCCTGACTGATGGCAGCGAGCAGTTTTCTTGTTGTTATGGTGAAGGTCAAGGTTATATTATGAATCATTGCGCAGACGGCAAACAGTGCACTTGATTTCTTCGTCCGCACAAAAAATGTTCATAAATATTATCATTTTTACAACTGAAAAAGAGCTGTATAAGCCAAATCATAGTGGATTGTGGTGCTAATAGAGCATTTAATTTGAGACAAGATTAATAAATCGGCGTAAAATCAATTAGACTAGGAAAGTACGGCCATTTTGCAGGTGCTTGTAAACACACTATACAGGTTATTGACAGACGATTAGACTCCCGAGTTGGTTGTAAAGTAGTAATTAGTGATTGCCCAATTTTAATTTAACCGTGAGATTAAATATCTGGAAATTTATGAATTTCATTGTTATGGGCAAAGTTGTATGATATAAGAAAGAAATATGGGCAATCAACCTTCCAACCGTCCTAATCCCAGTGAACAAGGTAAATATTTGGTATTTTCTAAAGCATTAAAAATTATTATTTTATAATTACAATAATTAAAATATAAAATAAATATAAAAATATTAATTATTCATTAAATATATGAAAATGATAATTATATTGTTAATTAGTGTCTTACTTAGTGATATTAAACACATATAATATAAAAATTGCAGCATAACCTATGCTATAATAGGCCTAATAATAATTAGTTGTAGGGTTTAATAATAATAGGATAAATTAAAAACAATTTTTAATTGTAGTTGTAGGGGCCAAATTTTATTTTATTCATCATTGTAATTGTAATGTATTTTTAACCTATGTAGGCCTATAAATTAATATATGAACAGGCCTACCTATACTAATCATTCTGTCCCTATATCGTGTACTAACACTAACAGTAACATAATAATTAATAATTTAATAAATTTAGTAATAATAAATAATTCTGTA
This sequence comes from Himantozoum antarcticum, assembly GCA_027564295.1. Classification (NCBI taxonomy): domain Eukaryota; kingdom Metazoa; phylum Bryozoa; class Gymnolaemata; order Cheilostomatida; family Bugulidae; genus Himantozoum; species Himantozoum antarcticum. The sequence continues at coordinate 2,333 of JAOQGN010280019.1, read as the reverse complement.
ATAAATATTAAAATATTAATAATAATAAATTTAATAATTACACTTTTATTATAAATAGTTAGTCATTCAATTAGCTGAGTGTAAAGCTGCCATCAATCATTGCTTGTAGCCAAGTCAAAGCGCGGCCGATAGACTACGCACAGGCAGCAATACTGGCCAATGTGTTGGTATGTTACTGCAGTATCGCCCAGGGGGGGGGGACTTGGTATTAAACCACCCATAGGGCTAGGTGCTAATCTTAGATTTAGCCCCTTTCCACCTATTTAGGCCATTGATAATCTGACCCCTTTTCACTTACATGCTACCTTGAAAATGGACCCTTATTCTGCTAAATGTTCGATATGGTGGAGAATGAAGGAAGGATGAACTGAACTTCAACCCTTTCCACTGGTGTTGGAACTGAAATTACCCCTTTTTTTGGTTTTTACGTTGCAGTGTTTGCCTTGTAAGATATACCCCTAAAACGTGATTTTTGGGCGAGCACTATGGGTGGGTTAATACCAAGTTCACCCCATGGGGGTGATAGGTGTGGTAGAGTCGCTATATATGATGTGAAGTGTCATGTCTGCTGCAACATACTCGTCAAACCGCAATGTACACCTAACACATTTTCCTATACTAGGCCAATAAATTCTAGATCATCTGTCACAGTCTCCTTCTTTTTTGTTGTTAGGACCCTACCGGAATGTGGGTGGGCCTATTTTTTTTATCTGTGAGGCGCTAGCCCTGACGATCCAATTCATTCGCATAGTCTGCTCACATAAGTAACTACATATCCCAGTCGAGGCTATGCGACCCGTAAATATTGGAATGTTTTGCTGCTACCTAGAAAAAAAGGTCTAATTTCCTATCATACTTGATATTTCCGACTTGCATTTGCTCATTTCATAACAGCCACTAGTAGAACAGCCTAACAGAGAGCAGGAATGGTTAAATGGCTAAGGTCGTAGCAACTTAGTCATATGGTCTAGAGGGTTCAATTCCTGATGCAATCAAAATTTCGTTGCCAAGAATTCTCGGGCAAGATTATTTACCCTAAAGTTGCTCCCTGTGTTTGATCAGACCTGAACTATTGTATCTGGTTTCCCCAACTAACTCAGCTATTGGATTACCACACATTGCAATAAACAAAAAACAAAATAACACACTCAATTAGTTATAAGGAGGTTGTGGTTAAATTCCAAGAGATGACAAACGTTGAATTTCATGGAGGTGATGTCCATCTTAAAAAAGATGCGTTCTTGTCAATCAATTATTAGTAATTTTATATTTATTATTATATTTTTATGATGAAATTATATATCAGAAGTTTCGTATTAATATATGTTTAAAAATTTGTGAAATTTCAATATGTAGCTTCTGTGATATATTCTGCATTGCCTTTTAGTAATTTTATATTTATTATTATATTCTTATGATGAAATTATATATCAGAAGTTTCGTATTGATGTATGTTTAAAAATTTGTGAAATTTCAATATGAAGCTTCAGTGATATATTCTGCATTGCCATTGACCCTGTCTTCACAATGATGAAAATATCGGGTGAATGCCAGGTTCCGAAATTCCGTGTAGAGAGTAGGAAGTTCTGTTTTAGGACATGTGCCAAACTTTGTATGGAATCATATATAAATAAGTCATTTATCTTTTTAGTTATTTTGTATTCATCTGTTTGATGCATCAACACACATTTTTTATGGCTTTCGTACATTCATGTTTTCACAGAGGGCTCCATACAACAAATATTTTTCATGAAACTGATATATAAATAATATAGGCCTATTATAATACATACATATAGACATACATAACTTTATCATCAAACTCTTTGCCTGAAATAAGATTCTTTAAAATTTTTTAAATAATCAAAGCAACATTCCTTCACAGATTCCTTCACGGATTCCAATATCATAATACATGTAGGCCTACCTTTTCTTCAAACCAAGTAAAATGGTCAAGGTAGTCTTCAAGAATTTTGAGAGTTGAAATTATTTGATTTCGTACATTCACGGACAGATGGCAACCGGAAATGTCATGCAAATATTTATATTTTAAAATGATTGAATTTGAAGTGATAAGGTTATTCGCATACAAGTTCCGAACTGCTATTGGAATTTCAAAATATTATTGGTTAATTCTGTGGAAAGTTAAACGCGAATGAACAGGAACAGAACTCACAATATTAAAACAATGGCCTTGACGGATGTAGAGGGCACCTGAATACATGTAGTAGCATTCAGGTCAGTAATAGAGACAGTATATAATTTCATCTAGTAGATTTTATTTATTTGTCGCACTGGAAAATTTAATTTCCCAGTTTAACTCTCTTCGCCCG
>JAOQGN010280008.1:0-10040 GCA_027564295.1 Himantozoum antarcticum | reverse complement strand
TCCTCTTTTTAAGTCTTCTGCTGGTCAGAGAGTTTCAACATATCGGGAGTCCGCACTGTGGAACGCTCTCCCAAAACGTTTGAAAGGAACAGATAACCTCAAATTATTTAGGACGAGGCTCGGTCGCTATCTGTTGGGGTGAGGTTAGTTGCTTCCTCCGCGGAGGTGTCTACAGCTGCTGACTCAGGCCTGAGCTCATACTAGCTAGGCTATTGCGCATGGAGGCCCCATCATCAATCTCTTCTAGTTTGCACAATTTTGATATTTTCATTCTTCTTTTTTCATATTTTCTTTTCACATGCCAGTTCTTTTTCTCATTAGCTATTGTTTTACTATATGTACATTGATGAAAATAAACAAACAAACAAACAAACTTGGTTTCATCCAGTTATGTATTTTTATATTTCTGTGATCAGTCCGGCTTTTTACCTAGCAGTCCGGCTTGGACTGCCTTTTACCTTGTGCCCCTCCAGCTTAACTGGGTGTTTTACTATGCAATTGCCAAATCTATTTTCTACTGGTAGCCGGCTTGCCTAGCTGGCACGACTGTCCAGTGCAGCCAATTATCTGCCTTGTATATATAGGCGTGCGCTATGCGTGTGATGGACGCTCGTGTATATATTACCTGGTTACTCTAGCTTCAATAGAGGTATATACTACTGTCATGTTATACTAATACAATCTTATATTAGTACACTCAAACTTCCAACTATCTAGTTGTTCTGTATATATCTTGTGCATTGACCTGCTCTGTAACTGTATATGCTTTTCCCGTCAGGGGCAGGGTTCTGGCCGAGGGTCACCATAGAGACACATTCAGCTACCTTAGCCGGAATCCAAGCAGGGGCAGCCGGTAGCACATGAGAGAGTTCTCTATGGTCCCCTCTCACCAGTTCTTCAGTTTGGTTCCAGCGACTGCTATCACCCTACTCTACAGGGAGTAGGGGACGAATGTTACATTATGCTGTAGGATCAAATATCCAGTAGCTCAGTGTTTCAATCACCTGCATTACCTGCATTAGCTGGTTTCTGAAATATAGAAATAAAGTAAATTGATGCAGTGTTGTAGCAATGCATTATGGGTAGCAAGCAATAAAAGAGTGTTTATTAAGTCATTATTTATATGCACAAGTGCTACATACTAGGAGTTTTCCTTTTCTCACAAAATACTAAAGGAAAGATAACTCATGACTTTGTTCAGGAGCACATATGGTTGTATATGCACCTTTTGCTGCCACTAAAATATGCATTAATCATTTCCATCATATTGTGGAGGAATTTCCAGCCCCCCTCGTCGGCTGTATGACATAATAGAGTAGTTGCACAGCCTAGGTACATACATGTAGTATTCACTTTTGATGAACAATGCATATCAGAGTCGGCCAACTTTGCTGGACTCTGTCAGCCGACTTGGTTAAGATATTGAGATGAGACTCGGCTGACTTTTTGGAGAGGATATTCCAAGTCTGACTTCTGAATCTCAAATCATTTGGCTCAGCCTAATTCGGTCCGTCCAGACTGAATTTAACCTGAGTCGAATATTTCATACTTGTATTGGATCTCTTATAATTATCTTATAATTCGGACGACTTTGTTTAATTCTATCGGCCATAGTACATTTTTTATTGAGCTGAAATTTGGCATCCACAATCATCATACGATTCGCAGCCTGTGTACCAAATTTTAAAATATTTAGCTAATTACAGACGAATCTGCTCACTGCAGCCTAATCCAGTAAACTCATTTGCATAACAAGCCATACCCCTTTTTGTATCTATATAAGAAGCCGCATTGTTAGCATTAGAACACTTGGTGCGGCGTTCCTAGTACCATTCTTGAGTTCTGCTAATGTTTACTGAAAATGTTATTCAATAAATTGTTGGAATTAAAGTATATTCTGTCTTATATTTCTAGGTCACAGAGCAGCTTTTTATAACTTTGTTTTCTAATTGATTAGGCATTGATAACTATTGGAATTCGAGGATGTGCACGGAAAATAACTCAAAGAAACCGTGTGCTGTACGTAAATGTTGGATGTCAAACCATCCGATCTATTGATGTTAGTAAAGATAACACTGGCCTAAGGAATGTTAGCATAAGAGAAAAAATATTTTCTGAGTGGAACGCTGAACAATGATTGGAGATCAGTAAATAAATATGAAAAATAATTGTATGGCAATTAATCTGTTAATACTGCCATCAGAAATTCAGAGTGTCAACTTATACTGATGTCAACTGAGGTGATAGTAAGAAGATCCAGATAATGCAAAGATCCAGATAATGCAAAGAATCATTGAAGAATAATATTATCTTTAAGTGGTATAATTATGTATTGACAATCAATTATAATATTATATATTTATTTCATCTATTATATTAATTATATGTTATCTATGTTATTTACGTATGCTATTCATTTAGCATCTTATATATTTTATGTTATCATTATTATTTATTATTATTGTCACATTACTATAATTATTTTATTTTATTTGTTAGCTCAAACTCCTTAAAATTCCAACAGTTAACATGTCAATGTCATGTGTTACTTAACTTTTTGAGATATTGGTGTGTTTTAGCAGATCAGGGCAATGTTGTACTTGTAGTTAATGTCAACCATGGCATATCTCTTTGCTTTGATGACTTTGATCTTAGATTGAAATTACAAATCTCCTTTGATTGAGCAGTGTAAGGTTTACTAACCTCTTATGGTTCTCAACAAGGCACGTCTAAAGAGTCTATTTGTAAAGTCTAGTATATAGATAGCAGAGCTGGTATTGCAAATAGTGTGTATTAGTGTGAGTGATATAATAATGTAATATAATATGATGTTGGTACAACAATTTATTATGAACTAGTAAAACATATTATTTTCATTAATATAGTTCCTAATAGACAGTGTATACTAAACAGTAATGTGAAGTGATGTTTGGTCATAATACTGCATAAGTCAATATAAACATAGTTCCACTAAGTGCAATCATTGAATTCATACTGAGTATACTTTATACTGATACAGGTATCAGTATAAACTATTAAGTAAACATAGGATACAGGTACTAGTGACATAATGACTGTAATTTGCAATTACCATCAGCACGAGACCCTGATGGTAACTGATACGCATTAAGCTATTCTGTTGGTCCGTGATATTGCCACAAAGATGGTCACAATTTTCACATGCATACATAGAATATCTCAGTTTCATCTCACACACTTTTCCATTGTTTAAATACTTCTGATAGTGATTATAGCCCTTCGTGTATTTTGGAAGTATAAACATCATACAGCCAGCACCCACAAAAATTTGTTTAAACAGGAAAGAACTCAATCTGGTCTGGCAGAAGGTTGTTAGCAACTCTGGAGATGAACTGAAATTTGAATATCTAACAATATCACTGCCTGGAAAAGAATGTAATATTTGCTTGCATGTACAATTTATATAGTCTCAAAATAGCATACCTGTATCTATATTTATAGCTAGTATGAGTAGTAAAAGTTGGGGCATTTGACACCTCGAACTTGAACTTTGGACTCTGAACTTTGGACTAGTGAGAGAGGGTTATTTTTGAATAGACCAATAGGAGAGCGGTATTAAACCGGGAAGTGCAGCCCCTTCAGAAATATGGTGCCTGGAGGTGCGAGTGCAGAATGATTGCACAATGTTTGTTATTGTTGTGGAATGCGTGGGCTGTCTGGGTGTTTTCCACTCGCGCTTGTGGAGAAGTTGGTGAGTGCACTTGTCTGGGAGGCAGTGTGGAGTGGGGGTACGTGCCGCAGGCGCATAACGGGGGCGCGTTGGGATGTTGATGGAGAATGGAAGGGTGACAGGAAGGGTGACTGTTAGGATGGGGTTATCTTTGTATTATGGGACAGGGTTGAATTTATGGGTTGAGTCGTGTCAACAATGACAAGAACAATGAGATCAACTGCGAGACATGGATGATACTGTTTGATCATCAATGGTACACTCTTGTCATCGATGGTACACAGTGTTACCATCGATGGTACAGTGTTACCATTGATGGTGCAGTGATACCATCAATGATACAGTGTTACCATCGATGGTACAGTGCTACAATCGATGGCACATTTTTACCATCAATGGCACACTGTTGCCATCGATGATACACTGTTGCCATCGATGGTAAGCTGTTACCATCGATGGTACAATGTTGCTATCGATGGTACACTGTTGCCAGCAATGGTACACTGTTGCCATCGATGGTACACTGTTGCTATCAATGGTACACTGCTGCCATCAATGGTACACTGTTGCCATCAATGGCAACAGTGTTGCCATCGATGGTACACTGTTGCTATCGATGGTACACTGTTGCCATCGATGGTACACTGTTGCCATCGATGGTACAGTGCTTTGCCATTGATAGTACACTGTTGCCAATGATGGCAGACTGTTGACATCGATGGTACACTGCTACCATCAATGGCAGACTGTTGCCATCGATGGTATAGTGCTTTGGCATTGATGGTACTCTGTTGTCAACGATGGTAGATTGTCGCCATTTACCATCGATGGTGGAGTGATAGCATCGATGGTACACTGTTGCCATCAATGGTGCAGTGCTACCATCAATGGTTCAATGCTCACATCGATGGTACAGTGCTGCCATCGATGGTGCACTGTTGACATCGATATTTTACACTTAAATAATTCTGCTAATAATAATGTTAATAATAATAGAGCACTTACAATTATTTTGTCGTGTTCTCCTCATCCTGTGCGCTCGACACCCGTATGTGTATATCCACTTTATTTATAAGTCAGCACGATCGATGGATAGCAATAGCAATTCAAACAAAGAAAAAACACACCCGATAGCTTAGAGGCACTGGCTGGTAATGGTGGATTGTGAGTGTTAGTCAGTATATACTTAGTTGTGTTTCTATGCTGATTGGTCAATGAAATGTGTATAGTCAAAGCGAACTGGTTGATGCAAATAGGCATTGCTCAGAGTGTAGTTATTTGTGTATCTCTCATCGCCGATTGGACAATGTTTTTTTCACCACCGATTGGACAATATTTCTCTCGTCTATTTATGAATCGGCTCTGAATGGCTAACTGAAAGTTAGTGCTGTTGTTGTTATGAATGCTTTGCGATTGATTTGATGGTAGTAAACCTATGGGCGAGTGAATGCGCACATGCTAGGGGTTACCTATGCACGAAGCGCATAGGGGAGACCCCCACTCTGTCTAGGTAACTGTCTCCCTGACTACTGGGATACTGCTTGGAGACTGTTGGAATATGTCCTACATCGAATTAGGTTGAACATGTAATTTGATATTAACATTAGATTTCGATAAATATAAGCCAATTAATAGAACAATTACATAATAATAGTAATAGTAATAACAATAATAATAATAATAATAATAATAGTAATAATAATAATAATATACATTACATAACAATGAGGGTAAGCGTATTTAGAGATCATGAGGGACATCGAGCCCATTGTCTTAGTACATTGTCATTGATTTTAATTGATTTTGATACTCAGAATCTTCAGAGTGGCATTAGCAGTCACAAACCATCATAATCATCGGCATTGTTGTTGTTGTTGTTGTTGAGTGACCACTCAGTCTAAGCGATTAAGGTGGTGATGGTGGGTGGCGGAGGGGTTTTCCCCTTTGTGTGAAGCATTTAAGGGAAACCCCTAGGTTGATGGAGACTGGTGCAGGGGTTGCGCTTTTCATTGGAGGGTGGATGGACGGGAGACTGTTGTGATCCGTGGGGATGGGGTTGTAAGGGAGTTTTTTTCTGAGTGTGAATGTCGATGTCACTATGTTTTGTACCATCCTTGTCGCCTTTGTACCGTCGATGTCATCTTTGTACCATTGATGTCGGCTTTGTAGCATCCGCAACGGCTTTGCACCATCGATGTCAGCTTTGTACCATCGATGGTGGAGCTTTTGACATAGACGTTTGCATTCAGAAAAAAACTCCATTACAATCCCATCCCAGGGATCACAACAGTCTCCCTTCCATCCACCCTCCAATGAAAATGCCCAACTTCTGCACCAGTCGCCATCAACCTAGGGGTTTCCCCTAAATGCTTCGAAGGCAGAGGGAATCCTTCCACCCCACCACCACCGCCTTAATTGCTTAGACAGAGTGGTCACTCAACAACAACAACACCGATGATGATGATTTGTGACTGCTAATGCCGCTCTAAAGATTCTGAGTATCAAAAACAATGATAATGTACTAAGACAATGGGCTTGATGTCCCTCATGATCTCTAAATACGCTTACCCTCACCGTTTATATGTAATGTATATTATTATTATTACTACTATTATTATTATGTAATTATTCTATTAATTGGCTTATGCTGATCTAAAAATAATGTCAATATAAAATTACATGTTCAACCTAATTCGATGTAGCACAGGTTCCAAAAGTTTCCAAGCAGTCGCCCAGCAGTTGGGGAGACAGTTACCTAGATGGAGTGCTTCGTGCGTCGGGGAAACCCCTAACCACTCCACCACACGCGCATTCACTCGCTCATAGGTCTACTACCATCAAATCAATCCCAAAGCATTCCTAACAACAGCAACACTAGCTTTCAGTTGGCCAATCAGAGCCGATTCATAAATAGACGAGAGAAATATTGTCCAATTGGTGGTGAAAAAAAATATTGTCCAATCGGTGATGAGATACACAAAATAATAACTACACACCGAGCAATGCCTATTCGCATCAACCAATCCACTTTGACTATACACATCTCATTGACCAATCAGTGTTGAAGCACAACTAAGTAACTATAGAAAAAAATTCTCCAATCGGTGACGAGAAAAAAACATTGTCCAATTGGTGATGAGAGTTACCCAAATAACTACACTCTGAGCAATGCCCATTCCCATCATCCAATCCGCTTTGACTATACACATTCTCATTGACCAATCAGCATTGAAACGCAACTAAATATACTGATCAACACTCACAATCTACCATTATCAGCCAGTGCTGTAAAAATATTGTCCAATCAGTGACGAGAGAAACATTGTTCAATCAGTGACGAGAAAAAAAATTGTCCGACTGGTGATGAGAGAAACATTGTCCAATCGGTGACGAGAAAAAATAACAACACTGTCCAATAGGTGATGAAAGATATACTAATAACTACACACCCAGCAACGCCCATTCGCATCAACCAATCTGCTTTGACTATACACATTTCATTGACCAATCAGTTTTGAAACACAACTAAGTATATACGGATCAACACTCACAATCCACCATTACCAGCCAGTGCCTTTAATTAAGCTACCGGGTACGTTTTCTCTTTGCTTGGATTTCTATTGCTACCCATCGATCATGCAACTTATAAATAAAATGGATATACACGTACGAGTGTCGAGGGGCAAGGTTCCTAATTTAATACCGCTCTCCCATTGGTCAATTCGAAAAAATAACCCTCTCTCATTGGTCCAAAGCTTAGAGTCCAAAGTCCAAGTTAGGGGCAAATGCCAAACCAAGTCAAATGCCCCAACCCTTCCTACTAGTATGCAGTATTTAGTTAGTACTAGTAAAGGTTGCCATAATTAGTAATGGTTGCAATAAAATTGGGCCTCTCACTGTTGCATCAGAGGGAACCGAAGCAACTTGATATGGAAATCACACAGAGTGCCTAGCAAGATTGTTTATTGCTAACCTGAAATACCTGAATCTAAACATCTAATGAGCCATATATTCACAATCTACATGGCAAGATGGTAGCTCGTTGCCACTCTCTGATCTTGCAATAATGATGCTACAATGAGTAAAGCATGATGAGTCTTATATGCTACTTGGCCATTTTTATCCGGTAGAAATTTTGTCCTGCTTGCCAATCAAACAAATAATAGTATTACACATCGTGCAATTAGTTTGGCTCAAGAGTCAACTAGCTCCTGGTGCTATTTGAATACCAGTTAAAATAATATCCCTGGCGAGCATGATACCAGAATTATGCTATAGTCAGAAGAACGAAAGAGATTATAATGAATCATATACTTCTGTGCTGATAAGCATAAGTATCTCGGTGCTCAGCACCATGATGGAGATATCTACACGTAGAAAACATTGTGCTGGGAAAGGATCTAGGCCTACCACAATAGCTGCTTTCAGAAAAGTCGAACATCCATGGACGCTCATCCACTGAATTAAATGAATGAATGAATGATGAATGAGTGAATGAATGAATGAACAAAATCTGATAATATAATGAAAATGAATGGGAAAACAGCAGCATGAAAGAAAATACTACTTACCAGTTCCAGAGCATGGAATTAAAAAAGAAAAATCTAAACTAACACGATCGCTGCCTGAATGCAAACGTACAATTACAGGATATGGTTTCCGTCATCAGTGCCCTTTTGCTAAGCTATAATTATAACAATAACAGGTGACACCCTGTTCTATGCACTTCGGAAAACATATGAAGTAGAGCAGTTGTAATTAAATTGGGACTTTCTCCAAGACTGTTACGTAAGTTTCATTTTCGTTCTGAAATTTCAATGAAGCGGATGCTTTATAGCATTCGGAAAATCGGCGCTCATCAGCTTCGAGTATAGAGAACAGGTTCTTCTTGTCCGAAAGCTCCTAATGTTCACACAGGCACACACTCGAAGTTGGATATTACGTGTATCCAGCTGTATCTAGCTATCATATGTATCTATCTAGCATAGATACATATGCTAGATGCAATTATGCTGTCATGCTGAAGTATGCCATCAAATAATATTCATCTATCATGTTCTGTTTGTCTAGCAAAATATGTCTACGAATCAATTTCAAGTACCTCTTCATCATGCTTAACAAAAAAGGAGCAATAATCATAATTAACAATATATAGTCAAAAATCTGCTCCGCCCACACTTGAATATAATATCTTGTAGTTTGATATGCGTTTTATCTGTTTAACGAGAACATAACTAGCCTCTTCTTGGCTAAATAGACCAATATGATTGCTATTTATGAACAGCAACTACTTGATTGGAAAAGTTCACCCACTGACAGAAGTGTTATCCAGCATCTTAGTCTCTTATGTGATATATTAGCTCTTGGTCTACATGTATCTGTTTGCTTACTGTACTGCAGCACAAGTAGTACCTCATATTCCCAATAACAGCTTTAGTTTTAGTTGACTATTAACCATCAAATATCATTGAACTGACCAAAAGCATGTTGCAACAACCTATAATACCACATAAAATATATCTTTTATTATCCATTTTAACAGCCAATAAAGTTAAGTAAATATATGCTTTAAAAGATGAAGAACTATTTTGTCTCATAAGCGGTTGATTTGTACACTCTGTGATCGCAGATGCACAATTACCGATTTGAAAGGTTAAATGTAAATGGCTGTTTGACTTGCTTTTTGAAACCCTAAGATTATGCTCAGATCGCATTACCCAAACCATTCGGTTTGAGAGGAGCAAATTTTCTGCAACTCACCATTGGAACCATGGAAACCAAGCGAATAAGTGCTAACAATGCCAATCCAATATAGTTCTCTCTCTCACATTCATCACCGCTGCATTTATCTTGATCGTGTCAATTTATCTTGAGTGTGTACTTATACAACTACACAGGTAAAATAATTGTAAGTTCAGTTGCACATTAATAAGGACGAAACATTTAACAAGCCAACAGAATGACAACGTTATCATTATCAGCCAATGGCAGCACAGCTGCTCTTTATGACACATTTATGCAATATTGTAATAATTCAGCCCCACTACAAGTATTGTTTGTTTGTTTTAAGTTCGAGTCACATATGTATATAAAATAAAATAATGAGAAGATTGCTGGTTCTTGCCGCTCAGTTACTAAAAAATAATTGATTGCACAAAGTACTAAAAGCGAAAACGAATTATAGAACATTATTTTAATTTACATCACTTGATTCCACTTATTTAAAAAATTCCTACTAAAACTGTTGCTGCCTATGGCGGAGCGATGTTTATAAGACATACCTCTCCCTGAAGGCATTTTGGTAACAAAGCTATGTAATGGGTGATTGGCA
>JAOQGN010279997.1:0-10041 GCA_027564295.1 Himantozoum antarcticum | reverse complement strand
ACATAAACACACTTGCACAGAAACACATAACCACACTTGCACATAAACACATAACCACACTTGCACATAAACACACTTGCACATAAACACATAACCACACTTGCACATAAACACACAACCACACTTGCACATAAACACATAACCACACTTGCACATACACACATAACCATGCTGAAAAACTTCATTCAGAGCATAAACTAAGAAAATATACAGATTAAAAACCAGTTTGGATATTTTACTAATTGAACAGAAGGTGTTGCCATTCAAAAAGGACTCTCAGAACATTATCAGACAACACTAACCTGACTAGAAAACAGTACTAAACTCTTGACACTCGTATTCTTTCTTAGCTGGCTAGACTGTGAAACCAATACTTGTTTGCGGAGATCATTAGGGGAGGATGAGCGTGACCTATGCAACATTGGAGAGTTCTCTGCAGAAGGGCTCGGGCTAGCATCGTTGATGATTATAGCCGGTGAATGTGGATGCTTTGAAGCTATGCTAGGGGTTCCAATTCTGGAGTTGTGTCCAGTTAAGTTAACGCTGCTCCGGCTAATGGCGGCTTTGATACTACAATGGCAACAACAACAGATCTCTAAATATATTTGAATGTAAAAGTTGTGAAATGCATTTCCGGTATTCAAGTAGTATAGCAAACATAATATAATTACAATCGAAAAACAAAGATCCAAAAATAAAGCATGAGATCCAAAGAATGCAGCACTGCCTCAGGACTCGGCTAAACTTGTTTCACTTAGTAAATATATGTTTCAATTACAAAAATGGCCCTATGTGGCTGAACATTACACATATACGGTCATAAACCGATATATGGTCGGTGCTTGCTGTCAGAAAATAGGCAGACTTTGGAGCTGCCGTCCTTGTAACCTAGTCAACCTGGTGTACTCGACCTATTGGCACAGACTTATTTATTCAATCCGCAATTCCTTAGAGAAGTTTCTTCTTTAAAAGGGGAAGATAATTCCATATCACAACAAAATGACCACATCGTTTGTTTTAAAACCTCTTCTGTCGCAGGAGCGATGCAGCGCTTTGCTAATTGGGCAGGGCGTTTTAGCAATACGGCGAAATTCGACATTGGCATTTTCTCTGCCAAATCGAATAATCGAAATAAATCGAAAATGCGACTCCTGATATGGCCGTATAAACCCAGCATTAGTTTACAATGTTCAGTTTAAAATTATTTACTTTATAAACTAGTTATCAAAATTAAAATAACACAAATTACACATTGTATCTCAATAGCCTATATCACCTGCTACTACATTCTAGAATGGAATCTTGCTATATCATGGCTAAATTATGTCTGTGGTAACTAACTGTGGTCCATGTTGTTTCCATTTCAAACCATGGACAACATGAACAGAAGCAATACTATGTCTTGGTAGACTTTCTTTGTCCAGTTACCTACTCTAATAAAGTACCACCCTAGAAATAAACACCCATTCCCTCATATGGTGAGCAGTTCAATATCAGCAATTCCTCAAAATAAAAATGATGAGCTGTACGGATCAAGGTAATGCAACTTCAACTTTATCTCTTCAATATATTTGATAACGACCAAGTCTACATTATTTCCAAGATTAACTGAAGACTCATTTTTCCCAGGGTAAGAATAATTGTGATTAAAATTTTGTAATTGTGCCCGCCACTACTTACAACACAACCAATTATTGTTGGAACGGAACATAGATTCACAGGAATGGGCTGGGCCCGGACCGGGTCTGGGCCAATCGGGCGTTCTAATACCTTGAGTTTTATATCAAAAGGTATGAGTTGTCGCCAAAATATTTTGTGGAATATTTATTTCTGAAATAAAATCCAAAAAATTAAAGTTGGTAAGGAAATAAAAACAACGGTTATTAGCTATTGGTACTATTATTACAATATCAAATGAATATGAGTGAAAATTAAGATTTTAAGGATCGTCTGGCAGAGGTTCAAAGGCTAGGCCCGTGGGCCGGATGGCGTGAAGTAATTGTCCCCGTGCCGGGCCAGATGGCCGGCTCCAACACTACAACCGATTAGAGAAAGTAATAGTTCTGGCAATTAGACATTAGCGAGTATTTGGTGTATCAATGGGAAATGCTATTTTCAGCAAAGTATTTATTATGCTGAATGGAAAGTAAAGATTATTACCATATTATTTATGCATTTTTCACAAAATCAAATGCCTCGGTGAGTGGACAGTATGTCTGACCTAAATGTAGCATAAAATGAGGGATAGGCTGAATGATTAGGATGGATAAGTCACAGCATATGCAGGCGTTATATACCTTTATAATAGTAGTCCTGTAGGAAACAGTGCTCATCCAGGTCGCATCTAAAAGGCAGCAGGTTGCATCTAGAAGGCAGCAATTAATTCTTAGGTCAAGCCTAGCTTCAACTGCTATAATTGGCTAAATTCAAACTGGTTCAAGGACTTCCTTTAACAACTGTAATTACCTATACCGTGACCAAATGCTAACAGTTATTATTAATTAGGTCAAGGCAAGAATTGTTTCCTACCAATTGGATGTCAAATAAGTCAATGAGCTCGACCAATGGTCTATACCTACCCATTTAATATACTATGCTTATGGAAGTCCTTCTCTCTGATGATCTCATTGTCTCTGGTGATGATGCCGTTATTAAGGCTACCAGAGGACAACGATTTGTCCTGCCTCTTCTGCTCAATCAGCCGCTGCAATATTACACAAGTCTGCACACCAATCCTCTTATCCTCCTCCATTCTCTTTAATATCAGTTTCTTACGTCTGCGGAGGTCTGCATCAATTGGCCTTAGCAGCAAAGCTAGAGGAAATAACGAGTAGGGAAGGCTACATTACTGCCCTGCAAATTCGGCCACTCCTTTGCAAGTTACATAAGGAGCTAGTAACATTGCGCTGTAATGTAACAACACCAATGAAGGACAATCTCTTTCACAAGTTTGTCATCTGACAGGCAAATGAGACATTTCTATTTCACTGGCCATCATAATCAAGTTTATCAACAAAATATAAAAGAGTACCACCCCCACTACTGTTGTAGTAAATAGGCCTCATTTAAATTTGCAATATAGGATGTATTAGCCAATATCATTCTACATAATTATCCGTTATAAGCACATAATCAGTGTAGACAGAAATATTCACAAAAGTTATTGATGGCTACTAGGTACTACCATCAGATCGATAAGACTACGACTGCTGTTGTAGTTTTATCGATAGTGATTACTGCTAATGAGCAGTTCTGGTTAATTTTTCAGGGACAATGGTGGGGGAGGGGGAGGGAGAGGGGGAGGAGCTAACTAGGTCAATGACTCCAAGTCATAGAACTTGGCTGCATCTACAACTGGGCTAATGCATGAAATACAGAAAGCTTTAGCTTTAAAGTTTTAAAATCATCAGATTTTTAAGAACTGCATTTTTTGGAGTTGTCAGTCCGATATTGGAGTGCTCGCATGCAACAGATTCTTGGACAAGATTACGTCACATCAACAGCACTCGGCAGGATCAGCACTAAGCAGGATCTTACCAGAGTTATCTTCCCCATGGGAAGATAACTCTGATGAATATTGCGAAAATCTCAGCTGGACCGTGTAGTTGTTGTATTGTTGCATAAGGCTTGTCTGCTCTAAGGTAGTTAGTATGGAATATATGTAGAGATTGTGCAAAACAATGCTTTGTATATATGAAAAGAACTTTCTATTTCTTGCTACATGAGTGAAGTTGCAAAATATAATGTTGTGGAATATAATCTGCTCGTGCGGACGCAGCATAAGTTTAGATTTATCTGATAGTAAATACAGTAATTATTACTTGATAACCTATGCATTTCCGTGGGTGCAATATATGGACACAGTGTTTGTGAATTTAGAGAGAACCTAGGCTTGAGACGGAATAATGTTAAATGTTTCAACAAAAAGATTCAAGCAACAATACTTATTGTTGCCCGGTTGAAGTCTATTTTCCAGACTATCTGGTAGGCCTATCTACTAGCAGTATTGGACTATCTATTTTTTCCTTAGTAAGGTTAAATAACATTCAGGATTTGGAGGGTGTTTAACAGTTGGTCTGGGTGAAGGAACAGGTGATGTCCCAAATTTTGCTTAATACTGAAATCGTGACATTTCCCAGTTTTACAGCTTTAAGTTACATCAAGGTCATCGACATTAATAATACACAACCAATGCTTCTGACAATCTATGCAGGGGACATTTATTATTTAACTGTCACGCAAGGACTTAAACTTTAGGGACTCTGCCATTCTTGCTATCATGAAATTGTCATTCACATGAATCGTGATAGATTCAGCTTAATGGAATGATGCCCTTTCTTTTACATCTATGCCATTGATTATAGCTTATATATTTGTGTAATCAGTAACATTGTGTATTACATAGTTGCAAACTTTGCATTACGATATGAACAGGTGGCAAACACATGCCAGTGGAAAAACAAGTCATACAAATCCTCAGTCAAGTCAAGTTCTTATATAGTGCAATTATAAGAGTCATTGATTAGTACTCAGGTGCATTGCATATTGTCGTCACTAGTTGTAGATATTATAGAGGTGAGAGGTCTTGTCACAATGTAACTTTTGGAGCTTTCTTAAAGTTTTTATGAGATGTACTTTTGCTTCTTTGCTCGATAAAAAGACGAAATTATTCAACACATGCACAAAGTTTGATAAAAAAATAAGAGTCTATCAGTAGTGCAACTAAGATCAGTGAAAACAACCATGGCAATAGTATTGAGTGAGTTTGTTGCCAACTAAATACAACCACAGAACCAGGGGCGACCACAGAGAGCAGCTGCCAGTATAAATAATTCTTTTGAACAGCCAGTCACAGTCATATAAATTAATGAAATGACAGATTTGGTTGTCCCCAGACAAATTTAGGTTAACAAAATGAGGTGTAATATATTTCAAGCATTAGATTTAATTGGCCCAATTTTTACCAAAATGTTATTGTTAGCGTGAATTTCTGGATGGAGTCCTACCAGAGTCGGACTCGACTACTACCTGTAGATATTATAGAGGTCTGGTTACAATGCAACTTTCAGGGCTTTCTTTGCTGGGTTTATACGGTCGTAAAGGGAGGCATATTAATGATTTGACAGATAAAATACCCATGTCAAATTTCGCCGTATTGCTGAAACAACCTGCCAACTTTCCCCCGTATCACTTCAGCGGCAGGCAAGGTTTTCAGAAAAACGACTTGGTCGCTTCGTTGTGATATGGAGTTATCTTCCTCTTTTAAGCATTTAAGAAGATAACTTCTCTATGGAATTGCCAATTGAATAAATAAGTCAGTGCCAATATAGACTGAGCATATCGAGCATGCGTGACCGGATATTCTGCGGGCAAGTTATTGAGTCTGGATAAAATATTTTTGAAATTAAGATTTATTTCAGTAATTTTATTGAAATATATATTCATTATGAGTGTATGACATGAATTATCAACACCAGATATTCTGCTTTGCCAGTTTTTTCCATACAGGTAAAAGGAAGTTATATTACTTTATAAATAACAATTAACAATACAAAATAATTAGAAACAATTTTAATTTTAATAATTATTTATTATTTGTTGATATTATATAATATGATTTTTGAATTTATATTGGCTTTCAATTTTACTTTATTTTATGAATGCTACCTTAACAGATAATGATGGATAACCAGTTATAAAGTTTATACTACTTAATTGAATGATAATACTTGACGTTACTATCTATTTGTTAGTAAATTTGTTTAATTTTAGTCTCCAAAATACGGCAGAAATACGACACGCCGCATTTCGTCGTTTAGACAGTCATTAGCATTTGGCACTGACTGCCAAATGTTCGACAACAAATTCGACTGCCAAATTTCGCCATTTTAAGGGCAGTTGTTTTCATTACACGACTGCCTAATATGGCCATATAAACCAAGCATCAGAGTTTTCATGAGATGTACTTTTGCTTCTTTGCTCAATAATAAGACCAAAATTATTCAACACTGTACAAAGTTTGATGCAACAAAAAGGAGCTAATGAGCATTTATTTATATAAAGTGTTTAGTTGCCAACAAACTCACTCAATGCTATTGCCATGGTTGTTTTCACAGATCCTAATTGCACTGCTACATACTGCTACAGCTGCACAGAACCAGGGGCGACCATGGAGAGCAGCCGCCAATATAAATAATTATTTTGAGCAGCCAGTCACAGTCATATCAACAAATGAAATGACAGATTTCATCCCTGACAAAGATGGGTCAACAAAATGACGGATAAAATATTTCAAGAATTAGATATAATGTAATTGGCCCAATTTTTAATGAGATGGTATTGTCATCGAGACTTTCTGGTTAGAGTTTTAGAGTCCTACCAAAATCTGACTCCTCTGCTAACTCCACATGTATATACACTACTACTACTACTCGACTAGTTTACTAGTCTACTAGTGCACTACACGTGCTAACATACCGAGTACAGCTCCCTGTAGTACTATGCCAGCCAGTATCACTATGCAGCTTTTCCACTCGTACTTGTCTATAAGCCAGCGAGTAAAAGGTGCTAATAGGGCCATGCCCACACTAGACCCACACATTGCCAATGTAGCAGCAAGTCCCCTGTTCATCTCAAAATAGAAACCCACCACAACAAGCGATGCAAGAAACATGAGACCGAATCCGACACCTAGAAAAGTCAACAAAATTAAAAATTGTATTCAAAATTATGTGTCTGAGAGAGGTTTTAATCTCAGATACTGTGATGGATGTACTTAGATAAAGTCACTGCAAGTATAACAACTAGAAGTGACAAATGTGACAGTAATTCTGATTTAACACCATCAATAGCCAATGAATGGCACACTTAACATAAAATTAGCGAATCACATGTTAGCTTTATATTTTAGTACAACATCACATTTTCATTTCATGGACATTATTTGTATTCAACTGAAAAATAATTGACCTAATTTTGATGGGAAAAGTTGATGTTTGTAAGGTGCAATGAATAATTTTATGCCCTCCGTTGCAATTAATGAATGCAGTCTAGCAGATTTGAGATTCTGCAACAGTTTGATGGACAGCCCTAACCAGTCCGAACATATTCAAATTTCAGTTTGAAATCTGCTGATTTAAAAAAAAATTAAATTTGTTAAAATTTAAAAAGTTTTAATCTGGTCTGAAAGACATGAAGACAAAGCATCAGCATACCTCCACACAAGCCAAAGACTACTATGAAGATAGACCCTCTCTCGGCTAATGGACTGAACAATAATGAAACTGTCGAGATTAAACATCCAAATAAGGCGATCCTTCTACTTCCAAACCTGTTGCAGAGTGCACTAGCCATCGGTCCTACAACAGAATTACACATCATGTTGTAGTTGCACAAACAGGGTAATAACAGACAGTGTATACAACCATGAGATAAACAAATAAAAGCAAGTTATTACGACTTGGGCCTACTCCAGATTTCAAGTTGACAACTTTGCAATGTTAGACAAAATTACTATCTACAAAAAATCATACTTATTATTTATCTAATATAGTATTATTTAGTCGCATGGCCTTTGAAATGGGTACTAATGGACATACAAAATAATTATAGAAGTGAGATATTGGGCCAATCACAACACAGGTCGGCAAGAAAAGTACAGTTTAATTTAACAGTTTATCTTGACTCGGCACAGTTTATCTCAACAATGTTATGGGGAATATTGACACTTCGAAAATTACACTTGGAAATAGTCGATTTCTAGATTGTGGTTGGGGTTTTGGGTGGTTGGGGTGGCGGCCGCACATAGTTGCCCCCGCCTAGTACCTTAGGTTATCAGTCAGTTTCGAACAGTGTTTTTCGAATAGACATGGATTTATAATATGGAAGGGAGGTCAGGGAGCATTAACTCCTGGTAGCAACACAAGTTGAATATAGCAGCTTTGATAAATAGCACTCATCGTACTTCCACTGTTCCAAATTAAATGCGATTCAAAGAAGGCATATCATACAAACCAGTGGTACGGGCTAGACTGCGCTAATGCATTGTCAATCTATACAAAGACGGGTTATGGTAAGGAGTAGAACGATCTGAATTAGAATCATTGTGACTAATAATCTATGCCAAACACTGAATTGACAAAACAATTGACAACAAGGATTTGGTGACATTCGGTGAAATTGCAAATAGACAACTATTAGCATTAAATGGAGCATAACTCCCACTAATCAGCATTGAAACCATCGATGAGATAATATTACAATACTTATAACAATATGTATGCCATTGATGAACGGCAAACCCCATTCATCTTTACTCATTTTCATTAATTTGTAGGCCCATATATATTGAACAAATAGCAGCCGCGATATATCAGTACAAAGTTGGACGATATGCGAGTTCAGAGCAGTGCACAATGTCTCAGTGCACAATGTCTCAGTGGGTGCATCTCAGCTAAAACACTACGGGCCAAGTGAAAGAATGCTTCCAGTTCACTTACATTACACGGAAGTCAGCCCCATTTGTGGCCTCGTATGCCAACTGCCATGTCCATAAACCTAAATTCGAACTATAATGAACCTATTATTATTTCAAATCTACAATAAACCCATTTTTTATTCCAACTACATGTATAATAAAAAATTTATATTCCAACTATAATAAACCTACATTTCAACTTTCAAGAATATAGTTTGGATAATGATGAGGGTGCCATCAAAAGACCAATTGATCTGTGCATTGCCCAGGCACATTAATTTAGAGACCCACCAAACACTCCCTCCCACTCAGGCCTGAATGCGATAGATTACTTACTCAGGCCCAAGTAAGTAATTGAAAGTTGGCCAGATTATGCCAACAACACAACACTCAAAATTCTAGTGGAACTATCAGCATACAACTAACAACTTAATCAAAAACATGTAAATAACATATTATGTTATTTATTTATAGATCTTATTAAGATCTATGACAAATGTGACACCTTCTTGCGTTCCTACTAGTGCATTAATCACTCTATTGTGCAATGGGAGTGAGAGTGCCTAAGCATGGAATAGACTGTGTGTGGGGAATAGAGCCTGTAGCAGGTGATATATTGTGTGTGGGGAATAGAACCTGTAGAAGGTGATCTACTGTGTATGGGGATTAAAACCTGTAGCAGGTGATAGACTGAGTGTGGGGATTAGAACCTGCAACAGGTGATAGACTGTGTGTGGGGAATAGAACCTGTAGCAGGTGATATACTGTGTGTGGGGAATAGAACCTGTAGCAAATGAAAAACTACAATGCTCACCATATCACATTGTGAAAACGTAGGTTAAAAATGTGAGAAGTTATTACCAATCTTGTAAAATCTTGTTATTTATATCTTGAACTTGGGCTAATTGTGAAGATTGATATAGATGCAGAGTTGTCTTTCCCAGGCTTTTCATGATAGCCTACACTAGTTATTAAATCTGAAATATATGAACTCTTATCGTGGGTTTATACGACCGTATTAGACAGTCGTATAATGAAAACGACTGCCCTTAAACCGGCAAAATGCTGCAGTCGAATTTATGGTCGAAGATTTGACAGTCAGTGCCAAATGTTTGACTCCCAAAACGGCGAAATGAGGCGTGTCGTATTTCTGTCGTATTTTGGAAACTAAATCCAACTTACTAACAAATAAATAATAACATAAAGTATTATGATTCAAATTAAGACTGATTTCGGCAAGCTGAAACGACGAAATGAATTATTTCGTTGTGTCAGCTCCATCGGGTCATAGGATTAATTTTTAAGAATAACTATAATTTAAATTTCCTTGCCGAAAGTTTTCAATATTTAATAAATTTGAGAAAATTATATTCAAAATCTATCGTCAGCCATGGTTCTTACTTTTTGGCCCTAATATTGATAACTATGTCAAGGTTACACTCACAATGATCTCTCAGAACAATGAGGTTGAATTTAAATATAGGCTTTGCAAAGAAATGCAGGCGATGCATTTTTTTGAATATCTGCGGACGCCACACTCCCGTCGTTTTGCCACAATATTGTTT
>JAOQGN010279986.1:0-10041 GCA_027564295.1 Himantozoum antarcticum | reverse complement strand
ACGGTAATAAATCAAAATTTATAAGCTGTATGTTTTGAAACGAATCAGTATTTAAACATAAGGCAAATGGGCGAGGGATTGTTGCGTATACGTATTCCTAGTATATTAGACAGATTTAGATAACACGACGTGAGATCTAAGACGACGTGGATGGCGTCATATGGCGCGAACACTTGTCAGTTTCACTTCCGGTTGTGTATTTCAAGTCGTCTTTGTTGATATCACGACCCGAAAATACATATTTCACGTCGTCTTCAAGCCGCAACTATACTTCGCTTGTTTTCTTTCACAAAAAGGTAAGTTTCACTAAATTTCTTGTTCTTCAGGATAAATATTGATTATGTTTTCAACTATATTAAATTCTGAAGGTATATTAATAATTTTTCGTCTATAAAGACGTCACTTTTAAATTGTTTTTACCGCGGTACAATTTTGGTTTGACTATCATTTTGAAGACGGAAATAATACAAGTAAATACCATTTAATAACCTCCTGTATATGCTGAATAAATAATAATAACTTTAATCAACAATATAGTATATATACAGGCACTAATTTGACAGCATGAATGATAAAAATTTTACAACGTACTTATATAGTTAAAAAGTTCGTATCCATAGTTCGTGTTGATTAAAAAAACTAAAAAACTAGACGTACGGTACAATGGAAAAAGAAAAAATGAAAAAATGTATATATATATATATATTATACTAGTGAATAATAATGGTTCAGCTAAAACATAAGTCGACTTTCTCCATAAAAAACAATTTAGAGTCCTTAATAGTTAATACTGAATTAATTGCATAATTTACGAGCTTGTTTTCCCGGCTGCTTGGGGCGCTGGCGTACTTTGTTTATACAACATTTACAGGTTTACAAAGCCAATGCATGGATAAATAAAGGAAGAAATGTTTAAAATTCAAAATATGTAAACAAGTATTATTTAAAAAACTTTTTCACAACAATTTATAATATCTATTATTCATTTACTTTGTAGCTTAAAAGACCAAAAGGAAAATGAATACAAATGTCCAAAAAGCAGAAAATGATTTGCAAAAAAGGTAAGTAAAAAGCAAAGGTCATAAATCAGTAAATGAATTTATACAATATAAATATAAGTCTATTTAATAGAGTAATTTACTTTTGGGATAGTTTTTTGACAAATTAAAAATTTACAGTACTATTTATAATACAGTACTATTTATTTTCAATCAGATGTATTGGGAATTTACTTTCCTCCAGGAATTTATTTGGAGGGGTAAAGGGGGTGTTACCATCGCCATATCATTCATACATAAAAATATTAAAATGCCTCCACTTAATTTCTCCATTAGGTCCACAGTACCTTGGACAGGCCAAATAGATCTGATGATGCTGAAAGAGATTGCTGCTGAGGGGTTTTTGCATCACAAGGTAAAATCCCGTGAACGTGGGGCTGGGTGGCAGGCTGTGGCTGACAACTTGAAACCTATCATGCCCGGTGTTGACATAACTTCTCGGTCAGTGAGGGATAGGTTTGCAAAGCTGACACGCAAGCATAAAGTGGAAATGGCAAAAGAGGAAAGAGCGATTGGTGTGGGAGGGAAAGAACTGACCGAGAAGGAGACCTTGTTGGAAGACCTGATGGAGATATCAGATGGCACGGAAAGGAGAGTAGATGGTGAAAATGAAGAAAAAAAGCAGAAAGGTGAAAAGGATAAAGCTCAAGCATTGGAAATGAGGAAGAGAGCAATGGAGACATACGGGGAAACAAAGAAGAGAGCACTGGAAGAGAGCGGAAAGGAAAAAGCGAAAAGAAAGATGCGAAGATCAGGTGAAAGCACCATGGAATGGCTGAAAGAAAAGGCGGAAGCAAATAGGAAAATTGTGGAAAGAGAAATGCAAGAAAAAAAAGAAGAACGAGAAAGTCAAAAAGAGGAGCGTTTGATGATGTTTCAGCAGCTGCAAGTGCAAATGCAACAACAACAACAACAGCAACAAGGCCAACAACAACAGCAACAACAACAGCAGCAACAGTTCAACATAATGCAACAACAGATGATGGCCATGATGCAGAAACAACAACAGGAAACTCAAATGTTAGCTGGCCTTTTTAATAACATGCACAAATAAAACCTTTTACTTAAAATGAATGCACCTATAATTTGTTTCCACCACCCCCAGGGGCCAGGCAACCCCCCAGAATCCAAATTTAATGTCAAATACCTTTGTTATTTGATGCTATATAGATGAAACTTCCCATGGGTAGCCCAGCCCCTGGGGGAGGGGTAGAAACAAATTATAGGTGCATAATAATATATTGTTAATTGCCTCTAATCTGTTTGATGTTGAATTAATTAAATTTTACAAGTTATTAAGTTAAATTATTTATATATGTGTACAAACTTTACAAAAATATTGTGTTGAAATCATGAAGAATAAATAACAATGTTTATTTACTTTTACCTTATATGTCTTAATTAAATGTCTTAATTTGAACATCATACAACCTAGTACCTACAAATAATGAGCTTGAGTAAAATAGCCTAATTATTATAATAGATAGAAATGTCACCTTTAATGTCACCAAAAATATTCATGCAAAGATGGTGGTGGAAGTTCAAAGTATGATGAGACAATGTTACCATAAAGGCATGTGCGAGTGTTTTCAAGCAAAGCACAAATGTGGTACATTTTACCAACTGCACTTAAATGGATTTTGGTTTGTCTTTTGAAGTCAACAAAACTGAAAAATTTGGTAATGTTTCCAAACATCCATTCCACTGACACACGGACTTCACTCATAGCCTTATTGTATGCTTCCATCTGTGGGGTAAGCACCCTGTCCTTAAAGGGTCCTTGCAGGTGAACTCCCAAAGGATATGCTGGGTCACCATAAATACACAGTGGCTCATTATTGTGGAAAGCAACACGTCGTAAATTGGTTAGCACACCAGACTCATACAGCAAGGTACTATCATGCCGTTTACCCTCATATGGCCCGGATAGGTTACCAATAAGGCCATTTGGCAAAACGATGCTCTGAAATTTAATGGCATGGACTCGCTTATGACCATTATACATGACTCGCTGGTTGTACTTTGGTCGAGCAATTTTTCGCACAGTACCATCCACAAATCCAAAGCAATTTTGCAGAGGAGCACCTTTTTGATGTACCGCAATGGCATAGTTGTTCAACTGCTCTGGGGAAAGAAAAGGTTGATCCCAACTTTCGAGTCGATGGTGATGTGTCTCGTAGATGATGTCAATAATTTTATTGAAGATTAAACATAGCTCCGATGGACTTCGACCAAAGCGGTGAGCTATGTCCGTATACCTACAAGGGTAGGCCAACCTCCTCAGCACAATTACCAAAGCTTCCATTCCTTGGCAGACCGTACCTTGTCGGCAGATAACTTGCTCGGGGATTTGAAGATACCTCATCAGCAATGGCAGATCATTTTTCTCAAACCGTAACTCGGTTTTACACTCAACGTCGTCCCAAGTCGCCAAATCAAACTCATTAAATTTCCAAAACGGGAAAAGCGGTTTAGACTGATTGTGGTCATACAGTAAAGCGAATTCTTCGTCGTCGATTATGTTTTCACCATGAGCAAACATCAATGCATCACGAACAGCTTGAAGACCACCAGCCGCCATGATGATAAAAAATATACAACTATTTTACTACATTATTATCACGACATCATGACGATAGCACAAAAATATAACGAAATACATTTATTTTGTATAGCACCATTACTACAGTGATAAACTTGAGCAAAAAAGTCAATAAGATATTCAGTTGAGTTTATATTTATATAGCGTTTGATAAAACCACAACTTTTAGACTGCTGTCAATATTGAATATGTAAAAATATGTGATCAAGTTCGATACCTACAGCACTACGCCTTTCACAGCATTATCCTGCACGTTTTAACCGTGAAGCATGAGAATTATATCTTCTTGAAGAGCAAACTAACCACCGATCAATTAATAAAATCCGCATCTTGTTCGATAACTCTTCTACGGCGTCGTCTTGTCGTTTCTAAATCACATAAACACTCGACAAAGACGCCGATGTCGACCCAGTACTTCCTCGGTCAACTCACGTCGTCTTTGAGTTCGCGTCGTCGATCTAAATCTGTCTAATAGCACGCAAAGACGGGCAGAAACCAGTGATAATCGGGCTGAAACAGTTGGGGCAGCCATAAGTAGACTGTTTCCCAGCGTAAATGGCAGATCGAACTCTGTAGTCTCTGCATCAAGACCTCAGGCTCAGGCCACCTTTCAAGCAAACACTGATAATGGGGCTACAGACGGATTACCTCGATTTGAACCACGTCGCGGGACACCGAAACAGGGAAAGCGCAAAAAGCCGTATTCTGCCAAAAAAAAACCTGGATCATCAGCTGTGATGAAAGATGTTATTCTGTTACCCAATCCTAGAATGAAACAAGTTCCACGGGGGCGTATTCGAGAGGAGCTGTATGTTCGAGGATTTACTGCGACAGCCTTCAACATCAACAATGAATTGACAGCATCCGAAATTATAAGTCAACTTGGTGCATTGTTTTTAAATAAACTGAACGGGAGACCTTTCAACTTTGTAAGGGCCGTTGGAACCAAAATTGTTGATGTCAATCTGTCCCAAGAAATTTATGGTAAGGTTTTAAAACACATATGTGGACAAGGCCCATTGTATTTGCGGTGCATTCGACCTACTGACACAGGATATTCATGGGTTGAAGATGAAGAGGATGATTCTGAAGAAGGAAGTAATGAAGTTGCCGAAAGTAAGAGTGAATGGGATCATCTTCCAGAAAGTGGTTATGATCGTTCCAATCATACCATACCTGTCCCAGTTTCAATCCCTATTACCAATGTGGTGCAACAACATAGAAATGGAAATAATGGGTCAACTATATTTAACAGTCAATACAGTTCTACTCTTGCATCAAGCCCATCCAATAATTCACGGATTGGGACTGTGGCTTGTCCCACATGTCATGTAAAATTCCCAGTGGGAGAAATTGAACAACATGCTGACCAATGCTGCACAACCTCTGAGGCATCTCTCTATGGGACATGGGTTCTCGATCCAATAGACCTCACTGGTGATGATGGCATGGGTGACGAAAACATGCCTAGCCAATATGAGAACGATATGCCAACTAACACTGACGCTAGTTCAAAAGAACTCCTACAAGGTCTTACAATTAACATATCAGATGCCACACAGATGATATCTGTCCGTCGAAAGTTTCTATGGGATGACTATGTAACATGTAGAAAGAAACCATGGTTTAAGACAGATGGATGGTTCCGCGTTCATTTTGTTGGCGAAGAAGCAGTGGATGGTGGTGGGCCTCGTCGTGAATTTTTTACAGGTAAAAAGAGAGGTATCTTCAAATAGAAACCAGGTCAGATGTTACCATATCTGGTTATGGAGGGATATATTTTATAGGAGGTTGTGGCATCATCCCAGCTGGTATTAAAACATTGTCTAACTTGTATATATATATACATATACAGTATACACACCACCCTTTCTTGCAACCCAATATATGTATAGAGATCCATTCAGTATGTACTGGATCTGAATTTCAATATCAAAACCTATTGTTTTTATATACAAGCATATCATTGTCAGTTGACAATGCATGAAAAAGTGCATACAAGCCAAACATACAAGTAAAATACATACAGTATAATTACTGCAAGCAAACTTGCCTAATTTGATATGTAATTGTGTATTGTACTCAATTATTTGGCTTGGTGTTGTGAATTCTAGTGTAAAAATTTGGGAATGCTTACAAAATGGTGTTATGTCCTATAATATAAAAAAAATTTGAAAAAATTGAACACTGTGTGATAATGCACAGTACAGTGCTGTATTATAATTAATCTCATTTTATAAGCATTGGTTTATTTTAGAAATGTTAGATGTGATAGAATCGCGTCTTTTTGTACACGACCTAGAGACTACCCAGATTGATAATCAGGCAGGAAAAGTTCCAGATGATAGCACACTGGCAATGACAAATGGCCACTTTGGAATTGCTGGAGAAATTATGGCAACTTCTATTGTCCAGGGTGGTCCTGCACCAGACTTTCTGTCTGAATGGGTGTACAAGTATCTTTCATCTGGAATAGATAGCATTACTGTCGACGAAAGCAAGATTGAACAGCAATCAATCAGACAACTTATTACAAGAGTGAGTCCAGTTTAAACAAATATTTGCAAATTCTATATTATTTTCAAAGTGAAAAATTCATCTACTGTATAACAAAATACCAAAAGGTATAACATTTGAGAGAAAAAAAAAAAGTTAAGTAAAACACATAACATTTAATGTGATTTCTTCTACTTGTAGTTACAAACAGTTGACTCGGACAAGACATTGCAAGATTTGCTCATGCAAGAGGATGTTTTGGAGCAACTTTCCAACATTGGATATAGGGGTGTACCTCATAGAGAAATGTTGAAAAACAGACAATTGCTAATAAGGTATACAGTGTACTGTACTTTGTTGTCATATAATTTTTATAATAGTGATAATGTATATTAAATGCAAGCAAACAACTTGTGTGCTAACAAGCCTAGAGGTACTGTACTTGGACTACATTGTTAACATTCATGGCTGTAACTAACCAGGTACATGTATTTAGGGGTACAATGGTGCTGTAGGATATCTGTATGAACTTCCTAACAACTTGTTAGTATAGGTTAGGGCCAGAACATACCCATGAAAACAAATATTTATTGCATGCATGTTGTTTTTCCATATAGATCCTTATTCATCAAGTACTACCTAACACCCAAATTACCCATGCTGGATCAGTTAGCAAAGGGTTTGAAGTTCTTTGGCGTGCTGGAACTGGTTAGAAGACATGAAAGCCAAATGAAATGTTTTTTCACTCACAGTACCACCAGCTGTGTCACAGATGAGCAACTGATTGATCTTCTGTCGCCCAGCTATAGCGATAACACCCAAAGGAAGGACAAAGAAATAAACACATACAAAGCTATGTGTGACTTTGTACAGGAACTACATTATAAAGGTTTGTTTAAATACCATAGTATTTTCCTGTAGTTTTTTTAGTGTTGGAAAAGAGTCTGAAGAGAAATACTGATGATTAAACTCTAAATACTCCACTGTTCATGGTCTTTGTAGTTCGGTCAGTGACTGTAGGGCTTGGCATTATAATTCTACTGGCAGATAGCAAACTTTATTGAGAACCAAACCATAAACATACAGTATACAGTACTATAATTTCAAAAGACAACATGTACATATAATATTATAAGTAATTTGATTAATTGTTTTTTTCTGTTCATACCTTCAGAAATACAAGAATGTGATTTAACGGTTGGAGATTTGCTGAAGTTTATTACAGGGGTGAGACAAATTCCACCATTGGGTTTGCCCAAACAGATAAAAGTTTATTTTGTACATGACTGTCATCAGGAGAACTG
Organism: Himantozoum antarcticum; assembly: GCA_027564295.1. Lineage (NCBI taxonomy): Eukaryota > Metazoa > Bryozoa > Gymnolaemata > Cheilostomatida > Bugulidae > Himantozoum > Himantozoum antarcticum. Next base: position 2,581 of record JAOQGN010279986.1, on the reverse strand, counting down.
CAGATGCAGACCAACTGCATCTACCTGTGACTTGCACCTCCAGCTGCCTGTTCACTATCAAACTGGGAAAGACCTGAATGAGGCATGGATCTCTGCCCTAAAGGAGTGCCAAGGGTTTGGACACATTTGAAGGCAATTAACATAAATTTACACAATATACAGTACTTTCATGGTTTGGTTATTTTGTTTTGTTTGGGTTGTTTAAGTTCCCAGTTTAAAGTTGTTGAAATGATTGACAGAACAATGAATGCTATAGTTACTAATTAACTTTAACAAAGTATATACACAATAATGTTACATATCTACACTGAATAACCTTCATGATTACTACAGTAGCTTGATATACGGTGCTGCATGCTACAATCAAAATTATTACACAATAACATCTGTTGGTTGAATTGTTGCTGTTATAGTTTGTACAGCATGGTTGTAAATGTTAATACCATAATTCTGGTCGTCTTCAAGTGGATTGATGGCGAGTAGCAATGCAATCATCTGTTCGTTAGTCAACTGTATTGTTGATCTAGGAACTGGCACATGATTGCTGGTCTGAAGTTCAGGGAGAGGCCCAGCATCATCCACACCATAGTTAACAGGATCGAGGACTTGATCTTCCAGAGCAATGCGCACGGCATGTTGATTTTAATTAACATGGGAGTAAAAACCCTCAGTCCATTTCTGATAAGGTGATTTGTTATGTTCTGAGCTCAGTGGATGGTTATTCCACTGCAAAATAAATTCTTCAATAGACCGTCTGATCCTTGGCAAGTACACATAATGAAGTGCATATATATGGACTTCATCCAAAGGATCTAATAACTGGTGCAACTCCAAAAAGTAGAATAATCTTTGATATAATCGAATAAAAGAATCGTTTGCATCACGCCAGAGATGCTCAATCCTTTGGTTATGAACAGAACGCTCTGTTAAAACAGGGTTAGATGTTGTACCATGGTGACACTGATGGATCATCCACCTAGCTACCTCAATATTTTCAGTACCATTATCAGATCTAATGCGATAAGGTATATGAAACTGATGTATAGCATTTGTGAACAGATCCATCACTGTATTTGCCTCATTATTTGTGTTGCAACCAAGATACACAACTGTACGAGAAAAACCATCTATTCCACCATGGACTACTATACGCCAACGTATAAGTTTGTGGTTCCCATCCACGTGCCTGTGTATAGAAAAATTATACCATTTTATAAGATAAGTGTTTGTAGTACCTTGCATTATCTAGTACCTTGAAACCATTAAACCTTTGAATTTGCTTTTAGAAAATTCACAGGGACAGTTAGACTGCCAGACACAGATAAAGCAAAACTATATAATTATTGATATTATTATTTTATAATATAATATACAATCACGAAAAATGACTTGACTTAACAAACTTGTACTATATAAATTGTTGCAAGCATTGTGCATCGATCTGATCGATTCCAGAGTTAAAATAATAAAACTATTTGTTTCATTAAAATTACAATCAATTTCAAATGCCCCACAGTTGCCCGGGGGGGAGGCCACACTTGGATTTGATTGATACATCACCGTTATACTTTACAATACCCACCACAGACTGTTTGGTCCAGGAACATTATAAACTCTTCTCCTTATTCATAGACGCCGTCTGCACTCTGTTCCAGCAGGGTCTACCCGCAACATTGACTCTCTTAATCTCCTCCTTTGGATTCGCAATCCACGGCCAAGAAGCGCAACCCTAGTACCCCTCATCATCACTTGTCCCAAATTAGGTGAATTTTGTACAATGGATTGAACCACAGAATCAAGCTCTTCATCACTTATTTCGCTGTAATTATTTTGTTCTCCTATCTCCAATTCTTGCCGGCGTCTGTATAATGTCACCCTCGAAACTCCTATCAGTTGTGCTATTTTGGTCCATGAAAAACCAATTTCTCGTAGGCCTTCAACTTGTACTTTAGTAACAAGAAATCGTGGTCTTCCCCTTAATTTTTCAGCAGTTATTTCGTTGTGACAGCGAAATCTGTTATCGGTTTCTTGTTCCTGAAGGGTTTGAATAAGCTCCGTATATCGTCTCGTGAATTGTTCATATTCACCAAGAACTACTTGCAGCTTCTCCACTATTTCATGCGAAGTTTCATCCTCGCGACATTCAAAGAGAAAAAGAAAAATAACACACCAAGAACATGTCCGCTCGGAAGCTGTAAGCATATTATCAGCAAGTTCCAATACTTCAGTAAATTGATTTGACAGTAACTGTTCATAAAGCGGAGGTAACTGAGGGAGAAATCTCGTAAATTCGTCTATCAGAAGCGCCTGCTCGGCCATGTTGAAAACACGGATTATTACGATTTGTTATTGTCCCTGCTGTACTTCATGTAAATAGACCACGTAGTGAATCATTGATTGCGGGCTCTTACCGTGTCATGCGCAACATGTTTTATATTTGCGAACATGTTTTATATTTGCGAACATGTTTTATATTTGCGAACAAGTTTTATATTTGCGAACATGTTTTATATTTGCGAACATGTTTTATATTTGCGAACATGTTTTATATTTGCGAACATGTTTTATATTTGCGAACATG
>JAOQGN010279975.1:0-10041 GCA_027564295.1 Himantozoum antarcticum | reverse complement strand
CCAATATTAACACTTTGGTATGTCTATACTGTACAGAAAAGTCCTTTGCCCAATACAATGTTGTTGCTCCAACATGTTGTCGTTGCAGTCACTTAAATGACCATAATAAGTTTTCCGCGGCTAACAACATGGACCCTGGTCCTTCTGTACCAGAACTTAACGCAACGTCTTAACGCAACGATTACTAAAAAAGTGGCCAATACCAAGTACTCTGGTGATATTTTGTCCTCACCAGGCCTCCTTGGTAGACTTTTTCCGCCAAGCCATTTTTGCCTGACTGTCTGCTGTCCCGAATACACGGGTGTGTATTAGGACATGCGACCATAATCTCTCCTGGATTATTCTATAGCTCCATTATTCTATAGCTCTGTTGCTTTACACCAATCCCATTTGGAGTAGCTGTTTGCCTTGTGCCTTTCCCTGCTGTCCACTATATTCGCGCCATTCTACTGAACAATGGCCAACAATTTCCCAAATTATTAATATGCCTGGCTATTATCCACAAATTATAATCTTTATGCAACAATTATATTATTATAGTTGTATAGGCCTACGTTGCATTCTATGGCCTGTCTGCCTCATTTAGCCTTAATATTTTAATTAATTGACAATTATTAATTATTATCATAATCCAGATAATAGTATAATATTAATTATTCTTATTATTATTCTTATATTTATAACCATCTGTATGTTATCTTACCTCAGTTTTGGGGAATCATACATAAAAACCAGAACTACAAAAATACAAAATATAAAAAAACAACAGAAATAGACACTTTCATAGACCACACTCCAGCCCTGGACAATCATGGTAACAACCACAGCAATATAATTTGTTTAGCAATTCCCTAATAATAAATAAATTACTCCCTTAAGTGGCATAAAATATCGCCACCAATTGCCAATTTTACATAGCAAATTTTACTTGAATTTATTAACAAATTGCTACAAATTACCAATTTTATTCTTCTCAACATACAAGCATGTCGATCATCCAGTCACTATTACAATACAATTAGAATGGCATTCCAAATATCTGTCACGTGCAATTTAAATTTTTAATTTTCAACTATGGCTCAGACCTCTGCTAATGGTAGGCCGAAAATATGTAAATAAAACAACTGGCTAGTGGGGTGTTTTTTTCGATCAATGCCCTTAAATCAATTTCATCACTTGCCAGAAACTCTACGCTATACCGACTGCGAAAGCGCCGGCACAGCGTTCTCTGAATTGATGGCTGTGCTACAATTTGGTTCCTTCTTCTCGAAGCCATTGATAATAATTTATGATAATGATAAAGCTTTCAGAAGTCACCCGAACCGAGAGACACCCAATCCGATGGCTTTATTTCGTGACGTCTGAGCGCGCTATGGGAACTGTGTGTGCACTTAGCTTTATTCAAGACAAGACAATAATATTTTTGGTTTATTATGAATTAATGCATTAAGGTAGCAAGTTATGAACAATGAAACACAAGACCTCAAACAACTAGTATACATTTCATTCAACAAAACTAAGTTTCCCCAAGGGGTTAGGAAACTTTGGATGCACTGGGGCAGGTTCAGGCTTGAGATCATTGAGTTATTGTATCGAACATGTATCGACGTTATCGAACAAGGTAGAAGGAAAACATAAGATCAAACCTATACCGACTAGTGCTTTTCAGCCACATCTGATGTTACTTGTATGATATGGAAGTATACAATCTTGCGTATAATTAATCTAGAAAGGAGGAAATGAAATAATAATTATTTTCAGCTGGCGCAAATAAAACCAATTTTAGGTTATTTCATTTTTACTATTACAACATAGTTGTTTGCTGGAGTGAGCAGTGAAAATTTCGATTGAGTTGCATTTAGAGGGATGTGACTAATCAAGTGTGACACTTTCATAGTAGTGCTTGTCTAGCTAATATTCAAGTCTACGCTTGACACCGCACAGAGTTAGACTCTCACGTATCGGAGATGCAGGTCTCCTACCCACAGCCGACAGTCGGAGCGGGGAGAAGGCCCACACTAGAAGGGTTCCAGCTGCCCAAACTGACATTGATTATCAATGGGTGGACTCTCCAGTTAGTGCCCTGTCTTCGTCTCACCCCGGGCATCCTCCATCTCCACTCTAGGAGAGGTTGGGAGACAGGGGGAGACAGAAAGTGTACTCTTCTTGTGTTCAACCAGCGCCAGCGGGCGGAAAATATTGATCACCAGGCGGGCGTCGTACTCAAAGAAGCAGCTAATCTGAGAGAGCAAGCCGAGAAACTATATGGGTCATTCCAATGAAAACGATGCAGTTGGTAACAAAAACAAAAAAAAATATGTTATCCGAATTCGATGAATTTTGTTCAGAAAGTACATCCATATTTGTAGTAATTGAATGTAATATTTTTTTGGCATATTTCGCGTCGGTCCCATGTGGAAACGGGGATAACTCACGACAATGATATTTCCTATACTGCAGTAATCTAACTTGGAAGTATCTGACTGTGCTAATTATAGTCACAGAAGCATGTAATTTAGTTCCACTACTATTTAGAAGACATACTTTGAGCAGGCCTAAAAAATCAATAATCAAAATGTTTTGTCGGAAACAGGAGATCACAATTTTAGACATAAAATCACTGAAATAAACTCAGGAATTGATTTCTTGTTAACCTGAATTTATAAAATGTATACCATATATGCTCTAATATATATACTGCCAAATTCCAAAATTTAATTTGCTGATTTCACGTTTCTTTCACTGGGGAGATAATCTAATTTTTGATATATTGTCCACAGCTGAACAATGTTATTGAAGGTAATGACAATTTAACCATGACAACTCCCGTTTATGGCATCATTAACATAGTAAATGCTTGTAGATACCATTAGAGAATTTAAATAATTCAAAGAAAATTGCCAGCAAGCATTTATATGGTGCAAAGTGATTTAAATAGAGAATATAACTCCTAATTACGATAATAGCTTTGAATGGTAAGTGCATTATGTATTTATATCAGTTTTAATATTTTTGTTAATAGTTGCCTAGTTTGTTGCGCTTCAACCAACTGATGTACATTCGCTATGAACTGTACAGTAGATAAACATCTTTGATAATTGTAAATACATGCATTACCATTTTTTAATGTAATATATAAACTAAATAAATTAGTACCATATATTTGTTTTGTTTAAATTAACTAGCTTTAAAAAAATATTTTACTAAATTTGGAGTCATAAATATAGTTTAGATATTATTGTGTAATAACTGAGGAATTTAAAAAAAATGTTTACTGCTTTTAAGTTAAAAAAATTCAAGTATTGAATATTTTTTGCAAAAAATAAAATATAAATTTTATTCTTATTGTTTACAAATCTCAGAATCGGGTAATAACAGCTGAAATGCACATGAATTTATTTTATACCAAATTGAAAAATTTGCCCTCAAAAAAATATGTAGTTTGGAGAAGGTTTACACAAGGGTTGAAACAATATGGCGAACATAGCGTTACATGGTTGTCATGGACAAGACCCAAATTCAAAACAAAATCGCCACATTTTCTATAGCATGCTAGGTATCCAAATTTGGTACTGAGCGAGTCAATAATATATAATTTAAGATTATGCAACAATTATTTCCAAAACAAACATCATTTGATCAGAAGTTAATCAAGACGATGACATTGAATTTCAATTATCTATGGTGATCAGTACAGAATGTTGCTGTGGACAAATGTTTTATTTTGAACTTGAAATTTCATTGCTTTCTAATGGAGTTACACTTTCAAACAGTGGCGTATAGAGAGATCATATATCTTAATTTGTATTCACTAAACGTTTTTTGCAAAATATAACAAATGCAATATACATACAAATTAAATTTGGCACACTATACAATCGGTCACCAGTGTACAGAAAGTTACGCCATAGCTCCGGTCTTATTAAATGTGCTGTTAGGCAACATACCTTTCAATTCCTATTGAAAAATTTAACTGGATGTTGATAATTAAATGCATTTCTGTCTGTAGAATTTTCAATAGTTGACATATTCATAAAACAATTTATTTGATGAGAATCAAATCAAAAGAATATCCAGGATGTACAATGCATCCATATTTTTCACAAAATATTGAACTTTTTTTATTCTTTTAGACTAGTTACAAAAATGTTACAATAATAAAAATTTACCACAACTTAGTCTCAGAGGTTGTTAATATTTACAAATTATTTGGAAAAACTATTCTAACAATGAAAATAAAAAATTTAAAAATGTATTGACTAACAGTTAAGAAAATCTGTACTGCCCTAATTTCGTTGGAATGACCCATATGCAAGCTAAAGAGCACCATGACGAGGGCATCCAAATGAGGGAGATGGACCACCAGCTCGGCCAAGCCAGTAGCCTATAATTTGAAATTAGTAACGGCTTTGGGACTATCAGACGCTCTAAAAGCTATGACTAGGTGTATACGCTCAGTGTCAGGGCACACGGTTAAAGGCATTTGTGAGGCTTATGTTAACGTTCATGTTGAATCCAGTGAGATACCGGCTAACTTTCTAGTGGTAGATATTGGTCGTTATCCTTTGATACTAGGATTATATTTCATTAAGATATGAGGACCAGTTCATATTGACTTTAGTACAGGACAACTCAGGATCAGACCCCACTCAATTAGGAAAGTAAAACACAATCTTACAGTAGGGGAGAACAACTCCTCGGAACACTGTGGTGGTGAGGATAATACCATGTACAGAGACAGAGATGGATGTAGTATTACGTCTTGTGGTGATAACTCGTTGTGTATTGCTTGTCCAATTAAACCAATTAAACCAACCAGATAAACATTGGTTTAATTGGTTTAACAGAGCCATATAGCGTGTATCCTTCAGTATTAATGACCAAATCAGCGAGTCCACCAGACGGTTCTGTTTGCTGTAGAATAATTAACACAGGCAAACATTATATTAGTTTATACAAAGGAACACCAATGGGTACCCTAGATGTATTACCTATGAAACGGACCGACGACAGACTGGAAATTAACGGTTCAGAGATATTTGGTGACAACTTGACTTTCAATTTAAAAGAGAAAGTAGACCTTTCCAAATCGAGCCGAAATGAATCTGATCGGGCAGTTTATGCAATTTCTGAAAACCAAGCAACAGGCCTTCGCAAGACATTCGTTTGACCTGGGTAATGTCAAAGGTTTTTCGAAAGGGGTTTGCGATACGGGAGATCACCCATCTATTAGGAGATTGCCTTATAAAATACCGGTAGTTCACAAGGAACCACTTAATCAGGAAATACAGAAAATGCTTGATAATGGCATAATACATGTAATTTCAGCAGTTAGTAGTGCTTGGAGTTCCCTAATTTTATTGGTTAAAAAGAAACTAACGACTGGAGACTATGTTGTGACTACCATCAGAACTATAAGATTAGTAAAACCATTTCATTTCCTCTACCACATCAGGAAAGTGTACGAAAAATGCTTTCAGGAAAAGGTTCGTTTGCCACTATTGACTTACAGAATGGTTACTGGCAGATAACGCTTGACGAACCAGAAGCCCAAGAACGAGCTACTTTTATTACGTTTAATGGGGCTCAGTTTCCAAAATTACCTTTTGCTTGGACGAATGCTCATCAGATATTTCAGGGAGGATCTCTACCATGCTGAATAACTTACAGGATAACACGTGCTTGGCCTGCTTTGATGATATTCTAGTGTTTTCAGAGTCAAATGTAGATGATCATATAGAAAAAGTGGGCAAAGTTTTGCATAGATTGATTTCATACGGTTTTAAGATTAACTCATAAAAGTCGGTATGGGCTATGTCGGAAGTACAATATTTAGGAATGGTCTATCCTGACAAAGGCTGCAGACCAGCCGAGGGCTTAGAGAATAGAATTATGAACTATCCGAGTTCGATTGATGTTGCTTCACTTCATCGGGCCCTAGGAATGATGGCTTTCTATAAATGTTATATTTCGCACTATTCGGATTATGCCAAGCCCATGTATGCTCTTTTAAAGAAGGGTACGATTGCACACGAGAATGTGAGGACAACTTCCGATATCTCAAACAGCAGTTGGCCAAGTACCCTGTTATTCGATATGCTGACTGTAGTAAGGAGTTTATACTTGAAACGGATTGTAGTGGGCTTGCTTTGGAAACACAATTGTGTCAGGATTTCGATGGAAAATTACACCCGATTGGTAATCACAGTAGTGTTGAATGATGCCGAACGTAACTATAGTATGTACGAGAGGGAGGCCCTTGCGATAATAGACAGCGGCGGAAAATTTAGACCCGTCTTATTAGGTCATAGGGTAAGAATAATTTCGGACCACCGCCCACTTTTATGGCTCCTAACGGAAGAACATAAAAACTCGAGACTGGAAAGGTTTGCGTTGAAATAGCAAGAGTATAATTTGGAATTGGAACACAAAGCAGGAAAATTACATTACGTGCCAGATGCACTACTAGAGTCAAGGTTCCAGAGTCGAAGTAGTTTCTCTGTTGGAACTACTACCATATGCTTACATAACATGCCTGATGATATAGATACTTTTCGTAGGAGACAACTCCAAGATCCGTTCCTGTCAGGCATCCATTATTATTTTGGTGCAGAGCAATTTCCTGATAATCTGTCGCCCAAGCGGAGCTACCATTTGAAAAATCAATATGGTAATTACTTTCTGAAGGATGAAATACTGAATTATGAAAATGAGAATAGTCCATAGACCTCGTCTGTGTGCCACAATATATGATTGATGAGCTAATAACTTGCTATCACAGTGGATTATTCGATTGTCATTTGTAGGTATATCCAGGACTTGTAAGAGATTGAGTCATAAATATTTCTGGCCCTCCATGTCAGAAACTGTTGCAAACTTCATTTCAGCTTGTCTTATGTAATCAGCGAAAGAGATCACAATGCAACCCATTATATCCTTTACACCCTATAGCATGTGAAAGCCCATTTAGTAGGATTAGTATGGATATGCTAGGGCCATTACCAGTGACTGAAAAGGGGTAGAAATACCTTGTGGCTTTCCAATGTAGTTTTACTAAATATGTTATGGCAGCACCGTTGGAGGACAAGAGAGCTAAATCAGTGGCTGAAGCTTTTATAGAACAGGCTGTTTTACTACATGGAACACCGAAAGTGATACTTTCAGATAATGGCACTGAATTTGCAAATGAACTGATGAAACAGTTGTGCGATGCGTTTGGAATCAAACAAAACATGCAACCCATTTATGCCCCCTACAGACGGTCAAATTGAACGGTTTTTCAGTGTGTATAGTAATTTGATGAGTACCATTGTGAACAGTCGGCAAACTAATTGGGAGTTCTTTAACAAAATATGTCCTACAAAAACTCAATACACAGCAGTACCGGGTTTACCCCTACTTACCTATGTACTGGACGTGACGCCAATCACAATTCCTTTTGAACTATGTGTACCAGTTGATGTGCTGTTTTCATATGACAATAACAAAGACTACTTTCAGGTAGTTAGAGAAACATTGGCTACTGCCTGGAAGATTGTCACGGACAATATCGATTTCGCAAAATGTTCTTATAAGTTCTACCATGATTTAAATGTCAAGGGGCATAACTATGAAGTAAATGACATCGTCTACGTTCATGTTGCGAGAGTGCTAAAGGGCCAGGTGAAGAAGTTCACAGAGCGGTATCGGGGTCCGTACGTCTTAGTCGGGCTAAGGGGACTCAATGGATATGTCAAGGCTTTGGGTACCGATGGGAATCCCACAGGTGTAGAATTCATAGTGCGCATGGCCCGCCTTAAGGACAGTCCACCTTTAGGCGACATTGTACCACCGGAGTACGTTTCATGGCAAAGAGTGAGCACTAACGTAATAATTATTGTCTAGAAAGGAACAACTGACACTGGCACAATGATATTTTGATTTTGAAGCTTATTTCAGATTACTACTGGGTGAGTATGAAGACATTAGATTATAGTTAGCAAGCAGTAAATGTTTTATAAAGAAATAAAAAAGATTCCCAGTATTTCTAGTATTTTCCGGTAGTGAGGTCTTTGATTGGCCTCAAGAATGAGGATGAGTCTAACGTCTATGATGAGACAATGTATCTGAACTTGTACAAAAAACACTTAAGCCTGATAAAGAACATTGAAATCTATGCCAAAGCTTTTCCTTGTCCGACGTGTGATGCGTGTTTCAGGAAATCATTCTAACTGCTCAGACACAAATGCCAGACGGATGAAGCTCTCAAAATGACCTTTCCCGGTGGTGCTTTTGACGATCCTTCCACAATCTTTTCAAGTATCGAGGAGAGCACTGGAATCAAGGTGGACCAGAGTCTACATCACTACCCATTCAGGATAACCTACGACATTGAGTGTTTTTGCCCAACTCTGATCTGCCATGCAAAACAGCCACAATGGAGTACACCTCCAGTCACCAGTTGCTCAGCATTTCGACCTGTTCAAATATCCCCGACATTACCGATATCAAATGCTTTGTGAGGGAAAAGTAGGAGAGTTCCGCACAGTGAGTGACTAGATTTGTCGGGTACATTCTGGAGATGTCCAGCGCTGCTGGCTCTATCATGACAGAAAAGTTTCGCGGTATCCCGAGCGCCATTGACAAAGTTGTGGAGGAGCCGAGAGAAAGGAGTTGGTCTACAAAGATGCCAATCTCTCCAACACATACACGTACAGTCGTAGGAAATCTTTGCCGGGGATACTGGAATCTTTAGTATCATATCTGCGGCACGTACCCATCATCCGTTTCAACTCTCAACGCTATAGTCTCAATGTAATGAAGGGAGACTTGATGAGAGCTTTGTACGCGTACAAAGAGCAGATGAAGTTTGTCATCAAGAAAACAAACAGTATGACCTGCATTGAGACGACCCATCTAAGGTTTCCCGACATCTGCAACTTTATCGCACTGGGCTTTAGCTACGCGAAAAATACCTGGCATTGTCTTTTGTAGACATCACGAAAAGGGTGTCACTCGACTCCGTGAGAATGTGTGCAGTGACAACGCTAAAGTCTGTTAGAGGATTTTGGGTGTGGATGCCAATGCTCTCTACCTCTGGTGCATGAGGCAAAACATGCCTACGGGCTATCCTGTAAAGAGAAAGGCAGAAAACGGGTTTGTACCAGAACCCACCCGTAAATTCAGCAATTTGGCACACGGCTGGTTGGAGTATGTGACTTTTAATAGAACTGAATTCATAAGACATGAGAGAAATGGAGGTGAAGTGAGAGTCGGTCGACACGGACTACCCATCGATGGTTTTTGTTTGGAGACAAACACCGTATATCAGTTCCACAGGTGTTACTGGCAGGTCATCCTTGTTGCATAATGGAGGGGGTGGAGCTACACCCCATAAAGAAGAAGAAACCTATGAGTGAATTGCGCGAGGACACTTTGAAACGTGACAAGTATATCAGCGATCTTGGCTACAGCCTCGTCAGAGTCTGCGAGTGTAAGTTGAACACCGACCATCGGTTTCAGTGGTGAAATAAAACAGTTTCTGTCAGCCTTCTTTCGATCCCTCTACGGCAGCAAGAATGGAGTGTCGAAACAGGATGTCATAGCGAGCATTAAGAGAGGTGAGTTCTACGGTTTTGTTGAGTGTGACATTTCCGTCCCCCATGAGTTGAGAGACAAGTTTGGTGAGATGTTGCCCATATTCAAGAACATTGACGTATCCAGAGAACATCTTAGTGAGCACATGCGAGAGTTTGCCGAGGAGACGGACTACCTTAAGAGACCACAACATATGTTGGTCGGAAGTATGTTTGGGAAGGTGTTGCTCATTAGTGAACTGGCTCGATGGTACCTCCTGCACGGATTGTGGATTACCAAGATCTATCAGTTGATGGAGTACATTCCCAGAAGAGTCTTCCATTCGTTTGGAGAGTCTGTTAGCACTGCTAGACGGGTTGGAGACATTGATGCTAGTCTTGCTCTTTTGGCGAGTACCAGCAAATTCGTTGGCAACTCTGTTTATGGCAAAACCATCACGGACAAAGAAAAACACAAAGATGTGAA
>JAOQGN010279964.1:0-10041 GCA_027564295.1 Himantozoum antarcticum | reverse complement strand
ATCAGAGTTAAAGCTAGACTTTCATAAATAAGTGAAAGCTGGGCATCTAGCTTTCACTCTGACGGCGATTAGCAGTATTGGCTAATCGAAATGTTAGTTTTCAGTTATAGATTTTATAGCTCTTCTCGTAAACTTTTTCGTAATAAACATTTTAGCCCAGATAAACACTTTTTATCTAATTGATTGTCTTCATTTATGTTTGTGATTAATACAGTCGTAGTCTCATAGTAGTCAATGTATCTCATGGTTCATGCAACATACCACTGTTATCAAGGCCTACAACAATGATATTCGCTTCCTTCTTCTTCAATCCTAGAAATTCAGCTAATTTGTCTAAAATACCCATCTCCTAGAAGATGAGATTAGTACCTGAAATTGTTATAAACGTAAAGATATTAGCGCTTTAACTAGCACACAAAAATGAAATAAAACATGTGATGCAATATGAAGTATTATTGGCATTTATTGACCAGTAAATTCATGTATGCGTTTGCAGCTAATGTATAAATCATTGACACAGAAGCTGTGAAACTTTCAGCATAATTCTACTCACATAATATTAAGAATTTAGTGTGATTTTTTATGCTGTTGGTCATAATAGTGACATTGTTAAAAATATTTTCGAAGTGATGTTGAAGTTTCAAGCACAAATCGATAGAATCTGACATAAACTCAGCCCAATCTGGCAGACTATATGGATCAAATGAATGGTATATCACAGAAAACGGATGGCAATGACATGTTTAATCTCAAAGGGATTTACAGTGAAGTAGAGGACATCATGCAGTAAAATTAATCAATAGCTAACGTAGATGGGAGTGAAGTTGCCAGTATGAAAGGAAGATCAGATAAGTATATGAGAAAGAACGAAAGTCATATAATTAAGTGGATCAACAATGAGCATAATTTGTTATAAATTTATTCACATGGCGTTTTCAATTTATTTACACAATTTTACTCAAACACATTTTATAAAACGGTTTGACTATAGATGCCATGGCCAGGCAGAATGATGATACTTTGAACAGTAGGCCCAAACGTATAAATTATAAGACTAATATGTATTTTAAATGAAAACAAACGTTTGAGGTTCAAGAACCATGTTAGGCCAATCGCTGGCCAATGCCTCGGCTATAACAAACATGATGTATCAAAAGCTATCCCATTCCCGCAGAGGTAATTATATACATGTATATAGCTTTTCATACTCTTCATACTAACAATCAGATATTGGCACATCCACAGGACTGGTTGTCAAACTGCTGGCCACTATACCATGCCAGGTAGATAGTGTTTGGGGACCGAAGTTTGCAAATAAATTGAAATATTATGTTGTTTATTCTACTTGTATTATAAAAATAGATGCAATATGATAGTAAAAGTAGAACAAATAACATATTTCAATTTTCTTTCAAACTACAGCCCCCTAAGACTATCTACGAGGCATGGTATAGTGGCCAGCAGTTTGATGACAAGACCTGATGGCACACCTGGGGCACACATTCACGTGTCATGAATTTTTTAGAGGTAATAACCGCTAGTTAGTAGTTCTACTAGTTATAAAATATGCGGCACCGGTGGGGTACCTCGATTTATCATGCTCCGTACCCGTACCTCATTACCATACCCCTAACCCACAATGGTTGAGAGGTCAAGGTCGCCGCCACGGCGGCCAAAATATTCAGTGTTAACTAAAATCACATTACATCTGTGTATTCACAATTGATACTTGGACATTGGAGTATCATATGACAAAGAAATAATCACCTACATATGAAGAACACATTAATTACAATATTATATCAGCAATAACACTGTTAAGTCCACATTCATAATGGATATCATATGGACTGGAGCTATCTAGACATCAACATCAACATCCCCATCAGCTTATACACTTATGACAATTACAATATGAATATGAATCTTTTGAACCGTTAGTACTGTCAGCTGATGAACAGGAGCAGCTGATGTGCCCGATATTACTGCTGTTCAAGGTTGGCCTGATCAATGCAGATGGCTTATCGACTGGAATATTTGACTCTGAGACATTAGCTAACCTGAGTGGAGGAGAGACAATATATTTATAGATGAGGGAGATTTGACTGATGTACAAATAAGTGAAAGAAGATGCACACGTTGTTGATGGAACCCCAAGGTCAACACAGCTCCCAATCTGCTTAGGTGTCGACTAGTTACGATCCCTTTGTTAAATATGCTCTATTATAATGCTGAGATGCATTGACATATATCGCAAGGCATATGAAATGGCGAGGAGGATTATATATCTTGCTGACGGACTGAAACTTTGTTCGGTTTGGACTACTGGAGGGTGTTTGGACTGTCATCACGGCTACAATTTCTTGGTGTCCAGTTCTGCCTAATTAAAGTTATCAATACTTGCCCAATTTTGTATTTCAATTTACTATCGATTTGTGAACAATAATTACAATAATCAATATCATCATTTTGTAGAAACTATTTTTTTCCAATTTGTGTTCGAACGACTATGCCTGTAAAAAGAGTCTGTTGTTTACTATAAGTCATTTATAATACTCAATAAAGATTTACTAACTAACTATAACTACCCCTAAATAATTAAGAGTTGTCTCCCCAGGAAATGACAACTTTTAATTCTGACAATGTTCAATTCAAAGTTTCTGCAGATCATCACTGTAAACGATAGATGTTTGATTAATAATAACTAAATAGTACGAATAATTCTATTAATTCCATTTCAAATAAAAACGAAAATAACTCCTTGATTGATGAGCAAACCAAGGTCCAAGGAGTGTGGTAGTATTTCCTGCTAAACTCCTTGATCCAACACATGATTTTCTTTCAGTTTCACTTCAGTTTATCACAATCCTACAGTACAACTAAGTATTTGTAGTCAAAGACAATGTTTTCAGCAAGGTAAGTAGGCAAGTTTTCCATGGAGTGAATCTCAATCTCGCATATTATTATGTTTATATCAATGTAATAAACTAAGCTTGTGGTGTGAGAGAAGAGAAGTAAAAAGAGAAGCATTACAAATCAAATTATATTGAATGAATCAACTTTAAAATACATGCCAAATTTAGGTGACCAAATACTATAAAAGAAAGTCTGAAGTTTCTGTTCAATTATCAAAATTGTTAGAGGCATAACAGATCGTTTTAGCATTGTTGCTTTTAAAGTAAACGTGCCCTGTACGTCTATGTCAAGAGTTGTCTTCCCTCAGTGAGCCAACCAGTAACCTCTAAATAGACCGGATTGGGACGCAACTTAGTGACGCGAACGTACCCTGTACGTCTATGTCAAGAGTTGCCTTCTCGCTATGAGCCAACAACCAACCTCTAGATAGACCGGACTGGGATGCAAGCTTAGTGAAGTAAACGTACCCTGTACGTCTATGTCAAGAGTTGCCTTCTCTCAAGGGTTGAGTGAATAGTGCCAATGAGCAACCTCTAAATAGACCGGACTGGGACGCAACTTAGTGAAGCAAACATACCCTGTACGTCTATGTCGAGAGTTGCCTTCTCGCTATGAGTCAACAAGCAACCTCTAAATACACCAGACTGGGACGCAACTTAGTGAGCCAATAGTAGACTCGAGTTAAGCCGATAGCAGACTTAGTGAGCCGATAGACTCAGAGTGAGCCGATAGCAGACTCGATATAAGCCGATAGCAGACTCAGTGAGCCGATAGCAGACTCCGGATGAGTCGATAGCAGACTCAAGGTGAGCCGATAGACAGACTCAGGGTGAGCCGATAGCAGACTTAGTGAGCCGGTAGCAGATTCAAGGTGAGCTGACGTGCAGACTCGTAATTGCAAAATAATATAGGTGAGCTGACGTGCAGACTCGTAATTGCATAAAATTTGAATTTAATTAATTTCACTATTTCATGGTACAGTTATACCACTATTAATGCCAAAAAATTTTGTACCAGAGAACTGAGATTAGATCTCTCCCGCTATACTATTCAGTTACTACCTGTACTAACTCTGAATAAGAACAAACAAGGATTTATTTATATATAAGCATAAACCGAACAGAACAACGCTCACGGTAGCACTCTTAAGCAGCAAGTGAGAATTCTTCCGAATCTACACTGCTAAATTTACTATTTTATAATGCAACTGAATAAAAACAAACAAGGATTTATTTATACATAGTATAAACCTTTATTCAGAGAATATAACGCCCACAGTAGCACACCAAATAGCAAGTGAGAAACAGTTCTGAAGTTTAACACAACAGGTCCTGTTTTTAAGTGCTGCAGGAACAAAAACTGAAAGCCAATTGGCAAAGAAAAATGTAGTGTCAACTATTTACAAAATTATAATAAAAAATACAGCTTATTTTAGGTGTCAGAATTCACCAAGAATAATAAAACTATTTTTCTGGAACACCTAGAGTCATTAATTATTTGCATGCAAAATATGAGAGCAAAATATAACAATAACATATTTACTATGAGCAAATGTTCTCACAATATTTTAATTGTCCCATTTAGCAAACGCCATGTCCATAGTCCATAGCTATAATCGGCCCGCTTTATTAAGAATACTTCTGGATGAGGAATACTTCGGATTGGTTGCTTTTCAACTGTGGAGTCTCCATGTCTATAATCCGCTCGCTCTGCCTGATGGAGGCCTCTGATTGGTTGGTCTTCAACTACAAGATTTCATCTGTCTGCTACACTTAGGGAAGCCTCCAACTGGTTGATTTTCAACCCATGTCTCCAAGACGTCCGTTTTAGTCTCAACTGTATATAAGGATCAGTCCGATTTTTCTAACGCTATTCTGGTAGTATGAGGTCTCTTGCAACCAGTGTAGTTTTACTGCCCCCAAGCATAGAGAGCTGAAAAGACACATTAGAATTCACAGACTACGCTGCATCCATTGTGAACTTCCGTTTGTAACACAGAAGCTGCTGCAGGAGCATCTACTTACAGTACACCGCAGCGACCACTGTACACAGACTGAGCGTGCTGATATCAGGAGAGCCCAAGCGTGAGCCAAGGCATGTTCCCTCTCCACGTAGAGAGACTAGGCACAGGCCTTTGTTCCGAAGACCTACATGGCGTCCTGCTAGGAACCCATAGCCTACCCCACACAGATCGTCGGAGTCGGTTATAGTGGCCCTGGTCACTGTGGCTAGCCCTGTCAGGAGTGATGTGGCCCCTTGGGTCTCCTGAATTCTCCCGTTCACGTTGACCTCTAGATCTTGGTATCTAGTTTCTTCACCACAGCGGCCCTCTTCAGGGCCACCACTCTTTATTGAGAGTTGTTCTATATCAAAGTTTATAACACTTCTGCTCATATTTATTGCTGTGTGAAATGAAATACATTCTCAAAAGTCCCTTGAGAATGCAAATTAATACGTTCACCGTGATGACCTGCAGAAACTTTGAATTTGAGCATTGTCAGTATTAATAGTTCTCATTCCCTGGGGAGACAACTCTTAATTATTTAGGGATATGGGGTATGATAATTCGAGGTACCCGCACCGGTGTGATTTTCTAGATATTTTTAACTTACAAATATAATTAAAAAAATGATTTTATATTATAATTATTTATATGCATAGTGCATATATGCAATTATGCATAGTGCAATGATCATTGATAGTGATACTACTTACTATCTAGGGCCATCTACCCAAGGAGTTTTATTTTCTCCCGGAGAACTCCTCTCAGAGAAAATAAAACTCCTTGATCTAGCCCTGTGCTAGCAACAGTTTAAACGACACCTTTTACTTTGAGTTTACCTCAACTAAAAGTTTTCATCGATTTCAGTTTCCTGGTGCATAATAAAATAAGTAATATAAAAAGTTAGACACCATTACTTTATTTAACTGTGTTAGGAAATAGAAATCAAAATAATCTGATCTATCAGTATCACCATTAATTATGGAGTATGTACACCACCTTTTCAACCGTAGGTTCTGTCCAATTAAATAAGAGTCATATCTGGTTTACTTCAACAAATATTTAAGTGTTATTCTGTATATTCTCGATGTTAGTAGTTAGTACAAACTCGTTACAACTGGCCACAACTACTGCAAATTTTTAAATATCAGTGAAGGAGAAAGAAAAAATAAAACGTTTGGTGTTACCATGGAATGTTAATGCTATACCATAATGCAACAGCGGTCATGCGCAATGACATTGAAGGATCTGGAAGTTTAGCGCTTGATCGAGTGTAGTAGGCAAAGATTTGTAATTTGCATATGGGAACTAACTTTGTGTGCTGGTGCTATTTTGACCCATGTTGCGTGACAGTAAAAGGAATGGAAATTTTCACATGGGAATCTCTGAAACCAGCAATTAATAATCCCAACGTTTCTTATATCTGCCATTGTTTGACACCAGACTCTATAGCAAAAAATAGTATTGTTATATTTTAAGTTGTTCATAATAAAGAGAACAATATGCCTAGCGTAGAATTAGATACTGAGTAAGTTATTGTCTCTTCATGTCTTCACTCGCCCTTCAGCTTGACACTTCGGTACAAAGATGCAACTTTTAAGCTTAGCTTAGTTCTAAGATGTGGTTTGGGGCCCTGCGGTTTGGGGTGGGGGGTGATTGCACTTTGTCAGGAAAAGACACTTCCCAGTCTACATTATTTTTCTAGTGCCCTGGTTATTTCCAAAATGCTCAAGTTTTCACCTACCTCGTCTTTGGGGGGACTAGTTTTTTAAAAATTCAAAATGTACTGGTTAATTTACAATTATCAAGATTATTCATCAAAAAAAAAAGTTTCCCACCATCTAGAAACAGACCATTTCCAACTGTAATTTTCAAAGTGTCCATATTCCGCTCCAGGTGATCTGTCCAGCACATCACAAGATAGGCTATCTTAATGATGGGCTATCTTAATGATAGCCGATTAAGTGTGGTTCAAAATTAGCTATATTTCGAATAGATCTATGCACAAGCACAGGAGTTATTACACTTTACAGATTTTATCTGGCAATATGTCACTTGGCCTCCACGTAGTGCGAAGTGAGCCAAATACTTAATTACGGCGGTGGTGAGAAAGCACAGCAACGCGCTATATGCTAGATTTTATAGATCAGGTGTCTATATATTAGCCAACATCTATCTACTCTCCTATTCCTAGTCTATAAATTTATGTTATTAGCGATCTTGTTGGTCAGCATGGGAAGATCACACGCTAGTTCAGGATCACTTTAGCGGTTGGGAACCCCAAATCCCAGACCTCCGGAGTCATAACGGTTGTGATATTTGAATACGTCCCAATGGTTGTGATTTAGTATTTTGATCTGTGGCCCTATGAGGCAGCTCAGTGACATCACAGTCACTCCTTTCACAGTCACCCACAACAACTAGATTGTGGGTGGGGGATGGGAAAGAAAAGTTGAATGAGAAGAAAAGGAAGCTAAGACACTTGCTTTGAAGAAATATTTCATTTTTTGTCATAGAAAAACTAGGTAATACACACAGAAAAATATGTATATACGAATGCTATTTCCATTTTGACTGTTGACTATATGCTGTTCTATTTTGACTGTTGACTATATGCTTGCTGAAGGCATAAAAAATTGCGAAGTTTAAAGTTGTTTGCAACATTTCTTGGTGTTTTGCTTGCAACTAAAATCTCTGAACGAGTAGCCCAGTGTACGACCTTGTGGCCAGAGGAAATGGAGTGAAATGCCGAAAGAAGGCTCGTTAATCTGAACGTTTGTTTACATGCTTAACATTGCTCCCTATTGGCCAATCGCAAACTAAAAATAAAGGTGAGTCTACTTTTGGCACTTGACTACATTTCCTCCAGCCACAAGGATGTACACAGGGCTGCTCGTTTGGAGATATTAGATGTAAGTAAAGCACCAAGAAATGGTGCAAACAACTTTTAACTTGCCAATTTTTTATGGTCAAGACGAAGTTGGTATCTTAGTAAATAGGCAAAATGGAAATAGCATCCAAATCAACATATTTTTTCTGGGTGTATTACCTGGTTTTTCTATGGCAAAAAAATGAAATATTTCTTCAAAACAGAGTGTCTTAGCTTCCCATTTATCACTACCTTTTCATTTATCGCCCACCCCCACCCACAATCTAATTGTTAAGGAGTGGCTGTAAGTGACATTTGCTAAGTTCGGATATTTTGCTAGATGTAATCTGTGCTTTGGCATAGATATATTCGAATGATAGCTCGTATTTAATTACAGCGTATATTTAATGGGCTATCTTGTGATGTGCTGGAGAAATCATCTGGAGCAGCCATTGAGAAGTTAGAGGTTAGAGGAGCTGGAAACTTTTTCATATGAAACACCTTGATAAGAAAACTAAAATAAACAGCCTATATTTCAATTTTTTCATAAATTACAACCCCCGAAGGCTATCAACGAGGCATGATATAGTGGCCAGCATGTTGACAACCAGACCTCTGATTGCTTCATTCATGAGATGATTGTCTTTGTATTGTCATAACTTTATCGCGGCTGCATTATATATTACATCGTTAGACTGCGAAGGGTCATCCCATCATGTGGGGTCAACTCACAGAGACCTGTGCTTTAGATCCTGATCCACATATATGCTTACTGAAGGCATTTTTCCAGAGGGAGAATGCCACAGCTCGAACCTTCACCTCTCAGATTGCAAGTTAAATCCAATGACTGCGATTGCAACTACGTACAACTGCTCCACTCTTGACACCACGTCAATCATTTGATTGGTTACAGTAAATTACAGTCCATACAGTTCGAGTCAACAGCCTGGGTGAGTCAACAGCCCGGGTGAGGCAACAGCTGAGCATAAAGTCTGGGTGACTGGGTTGGTATTACTACTAGACGTGATACAATACTTGAGATACTGAAAACTTGATACTTGAAACTAGACTTGATATAAAATTTTCAGCTAATAAAAAGTTGGGTTAAGTTTCATACTTCCGTTAGCACTATTATTACTAAAATAATAGTGCAATTATACTCACAGATGCATAATCTAACAGTAATGGGCAATATTCCAAAATTTTCTTTGCTGGCATTTACTTTCAATTCCGTGTCAGCATTTCGGCAATGCTCTCCAATTTTCTGCTCACGTGATATCACTTGGAAGTAACTGCCTGGGTTCTAGGTTCACATTCATTTCCTATTGGGTGTTTCTTGGCTCTCTCGTTATCAGTCGTGCCCATGTTGACTATATGGTAAAAGTGAATGCAGTTGTTCAATATGCACTGCTGTAATATTGGCTAATTTTAATTTTGTTTAAGTAAATGTTCTAATCCAAAACACATGTAAGTTCATGTTTTAAGGTTCATCTCTAATATGCTCTCCAATATCCCCTTAATATCAATATAAACTCTTTGATGCTTGTTGAGATTGAGATTCATACCCGTAGCTAAACTGCAGTAGGGTCTTGGAGACGTACTATGAAGTGGGAGAAAAAAAATCTGCATAGGCTCGGTTTGCGAGACGAATAATTATTCTATACTAATAGTATAATATTGTCCCCATCTTTTAAATAGGTGTATTCGCATATTCAGCTTTAAATGATAATATATCAATTGATAATACAAACGTTTGATGATTGTTCAATGCGATATCTCACTGTCTGGGGGTGTCCCAACATTGACAATTGTGGCGTCGTTTCATTTGCAATGAGCATCCCATCATTGAGTGTCATCATTCACAGGGCAACTCAACTAGTCTTTGAGTAGTGGTAGAAGGATTTTATTAATTTACCACACGCAAAGGGTGTCTTCGGATACATCACAAAATATTGTTTTTTAATATTATTATTCAACGTATTTGGTGTTATCATAGAGTTTTGCAAGGCATTCGATGAGCGTCGTCCTAATAATCTTAAATTTATTATGTGTCCGGCGACCATCATATAATAATATAAAAAATGTCTAGCATTCAGGCTTCCATTGCATAATAATATATTTTATTATTTTAATATTAAAAAATATTATAAATCAGAGGACGATGGACCATCGCATTTTTATTTAAAAAATATACGCCTTAGTAGGTGTTCGGTTTGAGAGTTAAGAATTTGTCTCCATCGTCTACAGCCAAAGA
>JAOQGN010279953.1:0-10041 GCA_027564295.1 Himantozoum antarcticum | reverse complement strand
ATCTGCTCCAAAACTTCTTAAAAAGAAAATGTTTACCTCGTAAATTAGAATAATCATCACTCAACTCACGGCGATCACTTTTCTATATTAGCCCACATTCTTTTAAATAACATTGATTGGCTGTTACATTGGTCAAATGCTAGGCAATGCATTTACCATGCTTTTCTGATTACTTGGTAAGAAACCCAGGCTCTTTAGAAACTTCCTGTTAAACTTAGTTAGAGTTATCTTTCTACACAGATAGGGAAGATAACTCCCGAGTATGTTTATTGGAATAATATTTATAATCTAGTGTAAAACTGTAAATTGTCCTGCCCACACCTCATGTTTCGATAATAATAATATGTCAGTTCTAAGATGTGCTGTAGAACATATAATTGAACTGTGGGAGCTGTATAGCACCTATCGGAACTACTGTGAATTCAAATTTGAAAACTATTCATAAATTGAACAAAATTTGATGGTCCGCTGAGGTTTGAATTCAGTGAGGTACACTGTATTTTGCTATGCCAGGCCCCAGGGGCGAATTTAGGGGGGTGCCCAGGGAGGCATGGCTCCCCCCCTTCCTTACAAGAAGAAAAAGTGAACTGACAATCGCCAACTAAGACTATTACGAAAAAAGTAGAATTATCCCCCGTTATGCCCCTTATAAAGAGGACAACTCCAATTTTTTTAGCCTGAGTTTCATAAACAGAAACAGCTACATGTATAATGTATATGTTTGATTGGTCGTGCGTGGTCCCGTGACTGTCAGCTGAAATTGAGTACGTAGATTTACAGTCTACAGGAAGCTTGCAGTCTACTACTTGTAGTTTTTTCAGTGCTATAGTATTTTTCCCCTTTTTCCATTCAATATAGTATAAAATAATGGTAAATAAATAATATATTTTAGCTTTAGTTATGCTGCAAAAGTTTCTTCATTTCTTCTTCAGGTAAAGTTTTCCCCAGCAATACCAATAAAATAAGTAAATAGTAATAATTATATTGTCACAATCATTTATTGCAGTCTAACTGAGTGAATCAGTTAGACCTAAAAGTGAATGATGATTATTTTACGATCAATATTTACAGAGTAACAATTATATGATATTATTTACTATTTTTATTAATATTATTATTGTAATTATATTATGATATTTATATGATGCTGATGTGATTAATTGAGTTAATTCCGTCAGACCTGGGATGTAAAATCCTTGTTCAGATAGGTAGAATCTCTGTGAAGAGAGAACCTAGACCTGGTAACTACTACAAGGTCGTACTACAAGGTCGTACTACAAGGTCGTACTACAAGGGCGTACTACAAGGTCGTACTACAAGGTCGTACTACAAGGTCGTACTACAAGGTCGTACTACAAGGTTGTACTACAAGGTCGTTCTGTACTAACAAGTATCATAGTAGTAGCACTGACAGTACCCTAGCAGTGGCAGCAGCAGGAATAGCATCCTGGTTAAGCCTAAGGCAACTGACAAGTCAGTGGAGAGCATATAAATTGTTTGATTAATTAATTAAATAATGAATTCTTATTATTTTAATAAAAAAGAATATAATACTAATTATTTCAATATAAATATTTATGATGTTCATATATTTCTAAAAAATAATAATATTTTACTAATTAATTGAACGTATTATTTTCTGCTCTGACACTGATATTTATAGGCCTTAGGCCTATCCTACAAAGGGGTGGGGGTACTGGGAATTAGGTATGAAGTAAAGAACTACATGTATATAGCTATCAACTTGATAAAAACTTCTGGAGTGATTTCTTATATTCAAGGCAAAATAATAATATCTGGTGACCAGTTGTCCTTACACAATTTTAATAGCCCCAAGTGAATTGCTCACTTAAAATGCTTCAATTTGATATGTTACATGGTGGGGGGAGTCACCCTTGTATAAACGGGGAGCCAAGCTATGAAAAGGGCGTCGCCACCCAAAAGAAATTTCGGCGTTCCGGGCCGATAGTTTTTGCTCCCCTTACCTGTTTTCTGCAGCCGCCCCTGGTTGTGGCTCATTTATGCAAAATAAATTACGTATTGTTAACATATGTATGTAAACAATTACAGTTACAAAGAATATCAATCATTATATTTACAGTCTTTGTGCACAATCTTCATTACTTTTCTGAAAATGAAAAGCACCAAACTTATGGACTGCTATTCAAGGCTATCAAATAAGATACTCGTGTTGCAGACCGTGCTCGTATTATCAATATTGGTATTGGCATTCAACTCAAGCAAGATGTGAATTTTGTATTCCAAATAAATCTGCTAGTTACAGCCAACTTCTCGCCACAAATAATGCAGTCATAGTTGGGTAAAGATATGCATATTAAACTACACATATGACATATACATTTCATTCATTTTTTTGACCGAAAAACTTTTCTTGCTAAGTTCAATGTATCAAGCCCTAAATTAGTTACATGTTTTAGTGCTGTAAAATTTAGTGTTCATAATATGCGTGTTTTTTTATTATAACATACTATAAGAAAGATTGAATTTGCTATAGCAACATTGCACTTGAATCTTCATCTGCAATCTGTTAACTTTCAAATTAACTTACAACGGTCAACTAAACAGGGTCATTAAAAATTGCATCTCTTGAGAGATTATTATGTGACAGCCATAGTCACTAATGAACACGTAATGCACCGTAAGATTTAATTTTCAACAGATGATAGATGATCGTAGGCCTACAGTAGGTCTAGTTTGTTTGATCTCTCCAACCTTGACCTTACCTGCTGCACTCAACCTTTGATCTTCGGAATGAACAGAGTGCCATGACCTGCTAGCTGTAACTGGAGCTAGTACATTTATCATGATACAAATCTCCAGCAGGGATTGAACCATTGTATATGTCATGTAGTCTTGAGCTAGTAGAATCTTCTAGAAGGTACATTAATATATAACCAATCAATATAAAATCAATAACATGAACTTGGATCAAAATTGATTCAAACTCTCAGAACCGATTTTCAATCAATCAACAAAAATTCTTACATTCTACATGTACATCAATGTAGATATAATGTCATACATAGGTCATGTAGGTCATACACAGGTCATGTAGGTCATACACAGGTCATGTAGGTCATACACAGGTCATGTAGGTCATACACAGGTCAAATCAATAGTGTCAGTATCAATGATAACATCTACCTCAATTTATTGCCCATATATCCAGAAGTTGATATTTTGGATAAGTTTACTAAATTCTTGAACGGTCTAGTAAGATAATTTGTCATACCAAATTTAAAAGATTCTTCTACAAAAATCTGCTGTTACAATATAGGAAATGCTGTAGTTGCCAATTATAGATATTGAGTATAAAATTCATGATGATGAGATGAGCTAATCTAGTATTAAAAATACAAACAATAAAGTTTGATCAAACAAATTAGAACTGGCGGCAAGTGGATTCCGATTTCACCAATAGGCGAGCTCTATCAATAGGGTTATCATTCATAGCTCCTAGTAAATTCTTTTAGATGATCATTTTAAACATTTAGTAAGTCAATTTTCAATGTTTAGAGTAAAGGCCACACACCTAATATTAGTTACAAATCTTGAAACAGTTCTGTTGAGGGATTCACACACACCTGCGTCCTGACAACTAACCTAAACCTAACCAAATTTGATTAGCCAATCATGTGACATCATGCACGACAACACCACGTGATTGGCATGGCGTCACATCATGTTGTCACCAGTGTGTGATGTCACTTTTACCAATTTCTTGTCTGACTAATGAGAAGTGTGGCATGGAACTAATAATATTTACGTATCTGGCCAAGTCAGATCGACAAAATGGTCAAGTTGTAGTCAACTAATATTAGTTTGGGTTGGAATTTCAAATTGTTTGTTAGAGATGGGTTTCAAACATTAGGTGTGTGTGTGGCGCATTTTCTACTTTTAGGTAACTTTTTTATTTAGCTACTTTTAGTATTATACTGTATGTTTTATGTTACCTTCATGTGTGAACAGTATTTAACAGCAAGAAATAAAAAATATGATAATAATATATATACACGTATATACATGTATATATATACACGTATATATATACACGTATATATATACACGTATATATATACACGTATATATATACATACATACATATATATATAAATACATATATATAATAATAGCCTGACGGCTAGTAAATTAATATTAATGGTATACCTGAACCTGCTCTGTCATTTCGTTCATGACAAAAAGTGCTGACGCAGGATTCCAGGAATGGTCCACAAAGCCCATCAAACTAAGTTTAGATTTATTCATAGCTTTAAATAGTCGTTTGCAGGCAATTTGGTCGCCCACTTCACCACATGTCCACTTACAGGCATTTACATGTGCTACCATACGTGAAAATGTCGCTAGCCATTGCTTGGTTATATCACACCTTTCAACTAAATAAATATATACAATGTAGTATATATAAAGTAATATATAATCAGCATAATATTAATTAGCAATATTGCCAAAATGTAGTGATATTAATAGCCGTTCTATCTGTGCCAAATGACCATCGAAATAAATGCTCCACAGGAGAATCAAAATATAAAATGTTTTTATAATTATTAACGCTATTATAATACTTGTTCTCCACTAGACCAAAAATGTTGTCTTCTGTAATTCGAAGCCAAAAAATAGAATTCCAAATTTTCACCTTGCAACTATTCACAGTAGATGGCAATGAATACAACTAGCTGTTGTTAAATGATGCAACAATATGGCATATTATAATTGGTCCTAGCATTAGCCTCTGATCCGGGAGACCCGGACTCAATTCCTCATATCAATTCCTCATATCAAGCACCAAACAAAAGTAATCTAAAGTAAGTAGAATTCTTCCAGAAGAGGTTAGAGTAGTGAGAGTGTTGCACCATTTTTCTACTGCAATATGGTGCAGAAATAGCGAGTATAAATCAATTCCTTCTCCAGCATGTACTCTGTGGATGAGGATACCCACAAAGGATTTTTACGTTTATAATCATTTTAGCAATACAGAAAGATAATTAAATGACTAACCGAAGTCGTGCTTTTCAAAATAGAAAGGTCTCATACGGCGAACATGTCCGGTCAACAGATGGATCCGGAGTAAGTCAGTGCCATAAATATCTATATCGGCAGCTGATAGTAAGCGTTGAGCATCACCAACAGTCACTGTGTTATTGTATTTAGCATCCATCTTACACCAGCTAACTTCTACAGGTAACTTAGAAATAACATCCACATGAGCCTCCGTCGGTGAATTTAATGCCCTTAATTTGTCAAAATTCGGACGAGAACGTTTGACCTGTTCTGTTGGCACATATTGATCAGTGCAAACTATCCGACATGTTTGTACGAACACATCTCCTGGACGGTTATTGTCAGCATACTCCAATGCAAAAATGTTTCTGCCTAGTGACTGGCGCATCTGCTTTATGCTGTCTTCACTCCATTTGAGACGTGCCTCTGTCAGTGTCAGGCCATCGGTACAAGAGTTGTGAAGAGATCTTACAGCATGTAGCGGCTTATAATTTTGAAAGAGATAGTTTGATATACGAGGGACTAGAGAGTAAATTGTCTTTGCCATACTCCTCGCTACCTATACACTTGGCTCTTGAGGTGTCATCTGGCTAACTGTTGTTGTCAAAGAGTGAAGTTGTGTAAATTGCCATTCACTGAGTTTTATTTTCAACTAAATGGATTGAGTGTCCTGAAAAAGTTATAATTACAATAAATATCACTAGTTTGAGTAATGAATTGCAATGACTTGTAATGACTTGTAATGACTTGTCATACTACAAACAAATGCAAGCTGACAGCAGCCTAAATCAGTCATCCGACTTTATTGCCATTCTTTATCAAATTCATGTCGACAACAACGATGTCAAACGTAGGCCTATAATGATCAGACTAGAAAGAACTGGCATGCGTGAAATTCCCAGAGTCCTTCTCTTAGTTTTTAAAATTTCATATTTTCTACATCTATACAAGGTCTGTTGTTATACATGTACTTGTCTCCGAGTCAGTTGGGTATTATATGGAGAGGGTGGGACGAAAATCCCTACCCCTACCCTCAGACATATGGAAGTGATGGAAATAAATTATTTCTTCTATGGCCTTCCATATGGTATATCAATTTATATTTTATCTAAATTCATGAACACAATATAATATTGTATAATTTATTTTAATATTTATGTTATTCCTTAATTTTCACCACCTGATTGCGATCGCATCAACAGTCACTACGAAGTTCCTCTTTGTGATTTATATGAAACCGAGGGGTTAGAATGGTGACCTTCTTTGGCTATGGATAATCTTCTAATTTGACCGGGCATCTATGTGCCGAAAATTATACGTTATTAATTTTCCATTTTAATATTCAGTTTCAAAAAGAATGTTGCATTTCTGCTTTAACTTCGAGATTTTATTATAATTATGATCTTATTCATCAAGCTATAATTATTAATTTAACAATGATTCTTTTATAATAATATTAATATTGATATTCATTTATAAAGAATTATTTTTTTAATCAAATTTATACCTGGGGTAGGTATTTTCGTCTGGGGGTAAGGGGTTGGAGGCTTTGTCCCACCCATATGGAAAACCAGATATATGATACAGTTACAGCGACCAATGTAAATAATAAAGCTGAGAAAAATGACGCTACCAAATGTAAATGAGATAAAGAATCCGAATCGACCTGTGAAAGTGTATAACAGAATAACTACCCTACTGGAAGAAATTATTGGTTGGAATTAATTTTAGCAAATTTCGCTAATGGAAAAGTCGTCAAAATTAATTAAGTTAAAACTAATATTTAATTTTTTCAAAAATTTGAGATATTTAATATTAAAATTTGAAGGTTTTGTACAGAAAACAACATTTTGAGTGATTATTAATTTTGCTAGTTTAAAATTTGCCAAAAATAAAGTCCGCTAATTCAGTTTTTTGCTGGGTCAATAATAATTTAATAATAATTATAATCCGCTAATAATATCTTCCAGTAGAGTAAGTATAATTTAATTATTTAACACTAATATAAATTGGCCTAAATATTACTACAAATGCATAGTAATAATAGTTAGATACAACTATTATTATTGTAATATATAACTAATATTTATATATTGTAATGGAATGGATGTTGCCAGCACCTCTCATGCTAGTCCTAGGCCAGATGCCTAGGCTCTGGAAATTCTACCCAGTATAGAAACCTCATCACACTCTAGCAGAGGACGGATAACCTCCCTGATGATAGGAGCAACCTAGATCCTGTTTGCATAGCTATACTGATGTGAACAGATGAATCCTATAACAAAATCTCCTCAAGTTATTCCATCGCTGAGATTACATGGACAATTATAGTTGCATTGGAATGAACACTAACAATTATACCTACTTAACTCTGTATTGCATTGCCTTCCTATAATTGGACATTCATGAACTATAGGTTAATCTTTTAATGGCCCCTTGCTATTGAATGACTATTGAATGACTAAGCTATTGAATGACTATAAAAAAATATCTCACTCCTTGTGTTCCTTCTGAATGTATCAGATGTTTATACTACCATAAATTGCTGTTTATTTCATCTGTACCTTCTACCATTGTTGTGAATTCTCCAAGGGGCAATAAACAGTAAACTTAACATTGTTTCGGCCCCGCCTGAGAAGTCTTGTTTCCTCCATCTAGCCCATTATAGCAATAATTGCTACACAATCATAAGCCATTATTGGTACATAATAACAGACAAGTTGAAAGCTAAATACAGTTAGTGGTCAAAATCTAGCAATTTAGGTGGAGCTACCATAAATCGAGCAAAGTTAGAACACACAGGCGCCGTGGAACGATTTCACTTCCTTGAGTCCAGGCCGGGCTCTGCTCGCCCCATGTGCCAACAGCGCGGAACGAGCGCGCTAACACCCCCCGCCAGGGTGTCCAGGTGGCCTCCCACAGGAAAACCTTTTGCATGTTAGAATGTAATATATGCATATCTGGGCAATTTGCAGAAGATGGAGAGAGAAAATTTCATTGCCCAATTGGAAATTTACGAATGATAAGATAGAATAACTATACATTTTTTGCTTCCTTGATAACATAAATGCGGAACGATTGAGCAGGTTCTACCTTTTGGTGCCAAACTCATCTCCAAAATTATTAGCAAGAAGTATACAGAAATGACTTCAAAAATGTAGTCGCTGTTGACACCATGCCCAGAAGGCCTTTATCAGTAAGTGATGCTCTGTTGATTGATCATATAATAAAAAAAACTATGTTTGAAAAATGGTAAGATGCTAACAAGTAACAGGATTAAACCTGAACTTGGCCATTCTCAGTAAATCAGCAACAACATACATTATTACATTATTGTGTGCTTTGCTGTGCAAGATTATTACCAAAGTCATGTTTTTGTATGGCTTTGATTATTACTGACTCATTTGCTAATTTTAAGAACATGAGGTGGGTATACTCTATGGATTAGAGAAGTCCCTCAAAAACAGGTGGGGATACTGTGTTGCCCAGAGTAGCCCCTGACGTCAATCACTGGATACAGTGAACGAAGTAAATGTACTTCGGCAGCTGGCCACAAACGAAGAAAAAGTCATAGCAAAGTCCATTTCAATATAATATTATCTGTGCCGGTGTCAATGTGCGTTCCCGTTGCCAATTTACTTGGTCTGGTCATTTGTGAACATTTTTCTGCAATGATTATGCTTATACTGATATGAGATAGTCCTAGCATATATCAGTTAATCCTATAACATCCATTCAATCATTGATACAATAAAAATCCAGCTGGAGTAAAGTTTAAATATTTGAACCTAAATCAAAGAAAAACCTTTTTCAGTGATTGACAATTCGGCTATCAAGCATACAGTTGGCCAAGGGTGCACTTGGATTGATCAGGCAGATGCAGGATTGTACATTTAGAGAATATCCCTGTGTTATTTTCTTATCTAAATGAGGATGATGAGGACCAACGTTGAGGATGAGGACGTTGACTATGAAGATGAGGACTGAGTTATAAAATAATATCAAGACGAGGAGTAATTATAATTAGTTGTTGTCAAATACACACCCAAGAATTATTACAATTACAAGACAGGTCCTGTCACAGCAATGCTAATCCTTTTAAGTAGCCTCAATTAACTTTCAGCAGCACACAAGGTGATCACAAGCATTTATACTGCATTACATTTAGGGTCATTTAGAAAGCTATATTCAATTGGTAATATTGGCTACATTCAATGGATATTGCACTTCAGGAGTTATATGCCCTCAATAACATAGAAAGAAAACAACTTCATTTTATCACTGAAAAACTCACAGAAAAACTCAATGACTACATTGCATTTCATTGGGTTTCAGCATTTCAGTAAACCAATCAAATCTGCCGGCTTATATTGCTATCTCAATTGCCGGTTGACTGAGCTAATGCTTGCAAGGGAATTCATTTAAAAGCTCAACTTTTATGTTAATTTTGATAATTATTGCAGCCACATCACTGAACTCGCAATGTACACACACTCTACCCAAGCTTCTGGTCCCAATAATTACTGCACTATCAATCTTATTGCGCTATACATTTTATTTTAAGTGTTTATGTACTTTTTAAATTACATTTTTATATTTGAGATTTATATTTATATTATAATTATATGATAGTTAGGAAATATAAGTATTTTAATTTGTTTTACTTAGTAAAGGTAATCCTCTTTCAGAATTTAAGTAAATAATAAAAAAAATATATGTATCTATATTTGTTTCATATAAGAAAACATAAATTGTTTTCAGAGTTTGAAATTTTGTTTATAGCAAATTTGTTGTTAATTTTATTTTATAAATTAAACAATCGTTTTTGTGAATTGACATAAACCATCAAATCGATGGTGTTGTAGAATCGGATTTCAATCAATGAATAAATACAGGCTGGAATCAGTTTCACTTTCAGTAAACAAACCTACACTTCCTACTTTCTCTCCTTCCAAACCAACCCTCGCCAGATTTGACTCTCGCAATGCGAGGGTGCGAGAT
>JAOQGN010279942.1:0-10042 GCA_027564295.1 Himantozoum antarcticum | reverse complement strand
AATCACATGAGGAGGCTGAAAAGAAACCATGACAGTAGAAGCGAACCAGGTGGGCACTTTCGTGTCGCTGCCGAGGGGTCTCAGTGGCTGTTTTGTGATTACAAATAAAGCACTCTGTGCACTCCTTCCTGTCCGCTCTGTGGATCTTTACCAGAACTTTCATTGCGGCCACCATGACAAACAGGAGCCACACACTAGGCATACCTAAAATAGATAATTGAAAAAAATGTATCTAGCGTGCCTATATTGAGAGATAATCATATTTAACAAAATCATCAACGAGATATTTAGATATTAATGACAAAATGAGAACGATACTATTTGACAGAGTGTAAAATTTGCTCACTAATCAATGAATCGCTGATACAAGGAAAAAAAAGTGAATAGAAGTTACCCTTACGAGCTGGGAGAGGGCCTCTCCCATCTCCAGCGACATCCAAACATTGTCCATCATCATCCTGATCATCAACTCTCAAAACGTCTATCCTTTTCGCAGTACTTTCAT
Organism: Himantozoum antarcticum; assembly: GCA_027564295.1. Classification (NCBI taxonomy): domain Eukaryota; kingdom Metazoa; phylum Bryozoa; class Gymnolaemata; order Cheilostomatida; family Bugulidae; genus Himantozoum; species Himantozoum antarcticum. The sequence goes on along the minus strand of JAOQGN010279942.1, from coordinate 9,537 downwards.
CCTCATCGTGCTCCTTCTCCACTTCCTCCTCCACCTCCATTTCCCACTCACTAGGGGAAGAGCTGGGACGAAACTGGATCTGAAATAAAAAAATAAATCAAAACTAGATATAGAGAAGTAGAACCAATTAAAAAATATAAATATATAAAAAAATAAATAAATGAAAAGCACAATATAGAGACCATCGATGGAGTTAGAATATCATCGGTGGTCTATCCTTGCCCATCGATGGTGTTAGAAACCCATTGATGGTGTTCTAGGACCATCGATGGTACTTTTAACACCATCGATGGGTAAGGATATACCATCAATGGTATTTTAAGTCCATCGATGGGTAAGGATATATCATCAATGGTATTCTAAGACCATCGATGGTCCTTTTAACACCATCAATGGGTAAGCTAGCATCATCCTTGTCATCAAAACAATATAGAAAGTTTCATCCTTGCCATTAGAACAATAATCAATCGAATAAAACCCCATGGATATGGTTGTCTGGGGAAGGATGAAATTTTCTTACCCATCGATGGAGTTAGAATACCATCGATGGTCTATCCTTGCCCATAGATGGTATTAGAAACCCAACGATGGTGTTCTAAGACCGTCGATCATACTTCTAACACCATCGATGGGTAAGGATATACCAATGATGGGTAAGGATATATCATCGATGATATGTAAGACCATCGATGGTTCTTCTAACACCATCGATGGGTAAGCTAGCATTTTCCTTGTCATTAAAACAGTAAAGAAAGCATCGTCCTTGCCATTTGAATAATAATCAATTGAATAAAACACCATAGATATGAAAGCAAACCTTACCTCCTCTTCCTTTCTCATGAAAATCATAGATTGAGGCATCTTATACTGATATCTTGTGGACGAAGAAACGTGAAGTTGAAAAAAATTAGCGCCTGTTGTTAGCTAGAGAGACTAGGACGGAATGACCATCCCAAAACAGTCTCTCAGCAAGCCTCCTATGAACTTACCACAGATCCACCACAATGTTTATATTTTTGCTCTTAAAGACTGTCATTCAGTGGCTTTGATGTTGTATCATGTTCATTTCATTAGTGCAATACATATCCTAATAGAGCACCATCGATAAGGGGGCAAGCATTATTGTGGTCGCGATTAAGGGGACCATCTCTCTGATTGGTCAATCAATTTGCTAAACCCTCTCCTATTGGATAGAACCAACCACATTGTGGTTTGCGGTTAGGTCACAAAGAGGTCGACTGGGAGCGTTCAGCCCAAACATATACTACTCATATAGCTTTGCAACAGCAAAAAGTTGCGCATTGCTCACTGATAAACTAAGTATAAATGTATTTAAAACTTGTCAAAGAGCTTGTTAGACACCCAATCAGATTGTGTTTCAGGGCTGCACTAAATAATTCCCTCTCGTATCACCTTTGGTGATTATCTATGCAGGTTTTGTAGGTTCTGTAAAATAATTATGTCGAATAAATAGCTTGTATGAAATACAAATGTGCCATGACACATATTGAATCATAACCTGCAGTGCCCAGCTCTCTGTGGTTATGAGGGGGTATGTGTAAGGAGATTGTCTCATACATATCTTCTCACCCCAACTTATGCTTGAAAACACAGACTAGGTGAATTATAGCTTGAGGGGGCATATTTTAGAGAAATCGCGATGGTCACATCTTGGGCTTGGTACAATACAGGGAGCTGGAGAACTGCACTGGGTTGTTTGTACCAAGGCCTCAAATTTGGCCTCATATCCACATGCGTGACTGCTTATTAAAGTGAGCTTTGAAATTGCTACTTGATAAAGTTACTTCCATTTAGAGGTTGGTGTTTAGGGTGTAGAAGGGTATTTAGTTGAAACTAGCATTTACCAAATAAATACGTTGCTAACTCGCAATATCTGTATCTATGAAAAATTAAGACTTTGAGTAAGAGATATATTCTGTTCTGCATTGGATGTATAGCTAATCAGATATACAGTATAGCAGCAGTTAGTGCAGTTCAACGGTACAATACCTGTAACAATGCCATTAGCTAGTTCAAATCATGTGAGCCCTGCAATTGGAAGTTGTGACCACTCGTAGTCAAAGGCATCCCCGTGGGGGATACTAGTCTGGGGTCACCAGACTTCCGCCGATGCCGTACTAGTCTGGGATCGAAGGACGCCTGTCTTTGGGGGCGCCCTTTATCTATGCGTGGCCACATCTCCCAATTGCAGGGTTCACATGATTTGAACTAGCCACTAGCTATATTAAAATTAACTAAAGACATCCCATATAACAACCTATAGGTAGAAAAACGCTCATAACGTTATAGGCTACATTATATAATATAAGAGTATTAAAACAAAAAGTATACGTTTATAATTATATAAATTAATAATATAATTGATACTGCAATGATGAATTTACATAATCACAAAGATTATTAAATATTTCTATTAAAGAACTTTGACAACACCTGGTTGTCAAATATGTCAAATATTATCTAAAAAAGCAAAGCAATGCAATAAATATTTGAGCATTGAAATCTATCTAAATCTGTAATACATAAATGTATTTACTATATTTATTATAGTATCTATTCTATAGAAGCTATGTAAATTATGTACAACTTAAGTGCTAGATTAATCTGAATCAATATCAGCTAGCTAGAAGCTATTATAGAAAATTAAATAGCAAGCTGTGAATAAAATAAATTATGTTACATTTTAAATTGCGACCTTACAGGAGAGTATATAATACGTACTGTCACTATTATATATCATATCACCAATCATGCTGTAATGTTATAATCTATTTCACAATGATTAAAACTGTTCATAATAGATAATTTGTTCTTTGAAACATTCAGCTGTCAAAAATTAATTGAACACTATTTTGCATATTGAAATAATTCAAAATTGAAAATGAAACCCAAAATGGTTGAAATTCATGAAAATGAGAGTGACTTCAGTGTACCAAAGTATATTAACATGTACATGTAAAATACACAATATATTTCTGACTAACTAATTCAGAATTCAGTTATCCTTGCTAGAAATTGTATCAACTTATGTGAAAACATGTGGATATATGTTGAGTGACCAAATCAGCAATTTAGCAGGAAAAAGTTACAATCGCATGAACATGAAACACTACATCAGAGATTCATCATCATTTCTTTTGTGATGTCACATGAGTGTCGCCATGTCAAACACATACCACCTGAGGTAAAAATGGTTAATATCATATCGTAGCTACAGTTGTCTTTTCTTGTTTTAGTGTGCAGACAACTTACATATAATCCCACATTTATTGGAATGTGATGGACGATAATTAAATTTACTTCTCCATAAATTAGTGACATAATTGCTAGTGACAGACACAGATATAATAGTACTCTAGATTGTGTTCAGTCTATACTTTTGATAGCGTGGGAGTTGCTATCCCTTGGATTTTTTGTTACAGTATGCCCTTGCTGGCTCATGGTCTGCAAGGGGGCAATTCCAACGAGGGACTAAACCCAGTCTAGACTGGCTCACTCGTCTAGACGTCACCCGCTCACTGCCTCGCAGTCAGCAAAGGGGCAATTCCAACGAGGGACTAAACCCAGTCTAATAGTACGCAACGAGACTCGATCTCCAGTATCTGGCTAGATTGGTAACTCCAAGTATGAGATTCCAGCTTTGTATCAATATTGCATAGCTTTACACTGGGTCACTCAAAATTTGACATTACTATAGAAACTAATTGCAGTTAATAATCCAATGGATTTTCATATAGTGCAGCATAACTCTGCTTATTGGGGCCGACAACACCGTTCGTTTGAGATTCATCGAGCTCATTCTCAATTCTAGACACTTCGCCCCCTTCACCAGTACTTCCAGATGCTGTGCCTCCATTACTGCCACTCCTCACACTGTCTGATGATTTCCTGTCACCCGATAGAACAGCATCACCTCCGTTCATTACAGAGTCATAGAGATCTCCAGTTTCTATTAGGTCTACCGATGAGGCAGTGTCTGTACTCTTATGAGAGTTCATTGTATTGTTACCGGAACTGACACCATTTTTCAATCTGTTATTTCCTCTGCATTTGTAATGTTTTACTACCGCAGCGTATTCCGGGTCTGGACTGGCAGTTGACGTATCATTTTCTACTTCTGGGGCATTGGGCTGGAGTTTAATTTCCTCAACACAAATTCTTTTGGGCTTTGGAGGGTTTTCTCCAGCAACGGGTTTTCTCAATTTCTTCATTGCTTCTTTATCATTATTATTACGATTCGCTTTCCTCCTAGCTGCTGACCTAACAAGTAAATAGAAGGAGTGCATAGAGGTAATTGGCGATTTGTAAATCATAAGAATCATACAGCTGTGTTGGCAGATTTTCTAGTTAATGACATGTCTTCAGTACTCACATCACAATCATATACATGCAGTGTACTAGTCAATTATACCTTGTGCTTGCAATTGTGAATGCTAGTACCAAGAGAGTCGATTTGTTTATTCATTTATGGTATGTACATTGTATTTTCAATCTTGAATATTGGCTTTGTGCCTTTGATCAATTACAGCCAAGTGAAGATTCACTGTTTCAAACTCATGTTTGAAGCCACAGTTTACGATTTCTCTTGTAATTTTTTTTGCTGCGATGGTTTATTAGCTATAAAAGGGCTGTATAAATTGAAAATAGTACAGCAGACTTTCTGTATATGGATACCAACTCTATTTCAATTAGTTAGGAGGCTAACTGCAGTGTCAAAAGATTGACAAGATTGAAACCACACAAGTGACTGCTGAAGTTTGAAAACAAGGAAAATGTTAAGCATTATTGACAAAACTTTGAGTTTGAGATTTGATTCTTTCAGTCCTCCAGGATTTTCCCCAGCACTAATAAACATGAGTCTAATATTATGCTATTAGAATGATTAACGCATTATAACTTTGATATTGGAGTTGTCTGCTAGCTTTGTCATTTTTGTATTGCAAAATAATGATGACCAGCGAGTAGATAACTCTGAGGGGCTATTGCTTGCTATCTGAAGTTTTATTCACATTGCAATTACAAGTGCGATGTTCTGGGTAGTGAGACGGTAGATGTGGCTATCCATGTGCACATGAGCTTATGCACATGGTGCACATCCATGAGCTTACGCATGCACCATGTCACCTAATCTCCACTTAGCTACACAAAAATTAATGAAAATGCAAGCAATACTTCGGTTTTCATAGTGACAGAATAATTCTGGGTCGGCATACAAACTTGAATTATTATTATACATCATGAATTAAAATTTAAAAACTTATATAAATATGGAGAAATCTTCCTATATTAACACTTCTACATATTGTTGATAGTTAACCGAAAGAATTGTTCAATCTCGTCAAAGGATGTTGCAATATCGATAACAGTGGAGCTACGATATCAAAGATACAATATGTATACATATATATGTAAGTATGTATATATAGATGTATGTATGTATGTATATATAGATATGTATGACATATACGATATGTAGGTGAACAATACTCTAAACTCATAAACATAATCATATACAATCAGTGTACATAATGTGCTGGGGAACTGCAATGATAATAGGATTGAAAAATATATATCATTGTTTGATTAGGAATTTTTATTCAACCAAAATGGTTTCTTTATGATAGAGGAACCTTAAAAATACTATTTCTTCTATTTAGTAAATTTTTTTATATTCAGCTGCCAGTAAATTTTAAATATCGATACAATAATTATTATGTAATAACAAATTTATAAAATGAAGATGAGAGATGGAAAATCCCAGGAGGACTTAGCACTTCTTGTGCTGCACTAGGTTACAGAAAATGAATTCAGTTATTATGATCTCGTATATATAGATATAGAGTACAACATACATGATACCGATACAGATGAACCACCAATCCCTTAGTAATTAATGAAGAATATCCTAAAGACAAGATGGTCCAAGAACAGTTCATATAAGCAAGTAAAGCATGTTCATTCCAATCTTTTCAGCCACCGGTACAACCGGTGTGAAAAATTGTATTACTATAAATTTTGTATTTTCTCAAGGCTTACATACATTGTTGCAATATTGCTCTTGAACGAATTGCTGGTGCCGGGACATCATTGTGCTAATATGTTTTGAAGGGTGGAGCATTGTTAAATTGCACTGTTAGAGGGGACAAAGAAACATGTATTAGTTGGTGTTAGTATTTAAATTAAAATTGTAACAAAAATATTAAAAAGCAGTTTATTTTAATTTTCCTATAAGAAAGTGAGTTATGGGAAAATTTTTGTCAACGGCAAGTTTTGTACCAAATATTTTACTTCTGTTCATATGTTTTGCGAACTTTGTATATAATGCATTGAGTATTTACATTATTGGCTACTAGAAATTGCATGCAAGTTTTATTTGCAATTTAAGCTCGAAAGAACCATGTAGCTACACCTTCGTCCTTGTAATATTTAGCCCAGTAAAGTATGCAAGGTATGTGCCTTACACGGTATCTACTGCCCAGTAAAGTACAGGGTAAACAAATGGCGTAATTAATTTATTGGGAGAAGTGCTTTGACTATGCTCTACAATATCAATCTGGATGAAGAATAATTATGTGTATATTACTTTGGATGTGCTTGTAGGCCAAAGGTGTCCCAAGTTGGTCAAATAAAGATATGTGCAACATTGAGTGTATACAGTAAATGATCAAGTATGGACAATAACTTGGATACCTTTCCAAATTGTTCATATTGCCCAGAACAGCTTTAACTTATGGAGCAGTTTCTGTGTAGTACATTGCAACCAAGTGAAATATACACTACACTAAATGGCCTACGCTAAGTGATTATCTAGCAAAATTAAATTGTGAATAAATTCAACGGCAAAATCATACCTAGGGTGAATCAACCAGTATGATCTCTTACATGGCTCTGGGCTATGAAATTTAATATATTAATTCGTCAAAATAATTATACTCAATGTTTTATTTGTATCGATCTTTATAAAGGACAATTAGTAGCAGCTTTAACATCCAATTACAAGTCATACTTTGCTTCCAATGCCATTCGGAGGTTTGGCTGTGCCGGTAAGGTGCCGGGATGGTAAGATAACTTGAACTGCCAAAAGGTAGAAATCATACTTTTATTATTCAGTCATCCATTCAACCAAATTCAATGCGAATGTTGCACATGATGCAAAACATATTGCTGACACAATTATAAGCACAGAGCTTAAAATATTTCATAATTTTGATATATATATTATAATAATATATATAATAATAGATATGATAATAAATTGCAATATTTTGTAGGTTGTTAATCTGACTAAATCATAAACAATTAATTAGCAATTTCTGTCTAGTGATCATGTCACACAAATTAATAATTTCTAATTGTTGTTAATGTATAGTATATTTCTTATGTTCCCATGATCTGATTAAAGTTCAAAATATCACTATAAATACTAAGTCCAACCGGTGATCAGTGAGCGTATAAACTGACTCTATCTACTTGCTAACTTGCTAAATTGCTTGCTAAATTGCTTGCTAAACTTGCCTACTTGATTACTTGCTCGCTAACTCGCTTACTTACTTACTGACTGGCTTGCTATGGATAGCAGGAAGCAGTTGCTACTACTACTGACTTACTTTCTAACAAAGATGCAGGCTATTATGATGATGATGACAGCAAAAATTAGTCCAGCAATGACACCACCAATAACTCCTGCTTTGTCCACTGGTTTATGATTGTTCTTAGGCTGTACTACACTGTCTATCCTTTCTGTAAAACACAATACACAATTATACACATTACCATTGCATTCACATGCATGTAGTGCAATAATGGCATACATCGTAACAGAAGTTACCTTCCCAATAATTTATTTTAATGTCATGAAAAGATAACTCCATGCAATAAATTAGGTACAAAATAATTAGTAATTATAAGGAAACCAATTGAGTTATGGCCTACGCATAATAAGGCTAAGAACTATTAAACTTATGTCAAATGGCAGGCATCTTTAAAAGAAATATTAGCATAAAGGTTATGAAAATGTGTCAAGTTACACTGTTGTATTGTCTTTAGTCATAAATAGCTTGTGCACAGAGGTCTGCTAAATAATTCATGATGTTTAATGCAAATAATTATGTGAAGCCATGAATAACAGTTTAACATAGGTAATTATAGAGGCTGTTTAAACCTTCATAATTATTTCATACAAATTAGTACACTATAAGTTATCACTAGTATAAATTATAGAAAGAGAATCATATCTACATATAACTAAGAAGCAAATCTATGCAAATATCTAGAAGCGAGTTAAATTATAAAAAGACAGCGTGCACACAAGGAGTTGACACATAAACTCAAATCTACATTATTAAAATATCATTTATTACCACACTGCTAAATGGGCTGTGATAGATCAATTTGCACCCAAGGAAGGAGCAAGCCTTACTAACTAGAACCATTACACATTTAATTTAAACTACCTATTACTTTAGTATTTAATAGCCAAACTATTGAACAAACCAATGGGAAGTTGGGACGGTGGACTTGTACAGTCAGGTAGCTCCGAACTCCAAACTCCTGCACTATTGCTATCCGGACTCAGCTTACATTCGATGGTAGCTATTGTGTCGTCAAGCTCACAAGTATAGAAGAGTGTGACTCCCAAGAGCAACAAAGATGGCAATGCATCTTTCGACTTCACCCAACCAGATTTGATTTGTGGTAATGGACAGACGATTGCTATATTTAAACATAATAAAATAATGGTAAGAAACTAATAAGTGAATATTTGAAGAGGTGAGGAAGCCTAAGCGGTGCTTGTGGTTTAGATCTAAGTGAGTAGCTAAGACGGTAGATATATTATGGTTAGCTTGCTGTTATCTGAGATTTCAGATTCGATATATAGTTGTCCATCCGCATATATATCAATAATAATTATATATTATAGTATTATATATATTATAATATATAATTATAATATAATTATATATTATAATATTATACATTAGTGGTATAATATTATAGTACTACAATATACTATTATAGTATATAAGATATATATTATGATATTATATTATAGTATTGTCTCCCTATATCATTATATAGTTGACCACTCATCCACATAATTGTGTTGTAAAAGTTAAAACGAGGTACCAACCGAGGTACCAACCGAGGTACCAACCGAGGTACGAACCGAGGTACCAACCGAGGTACCAACCGAGGTACCAATGACGCAGAACGCTATGCGATAAATTTTTAAATACACTAGTCTAGGTTTTTTATATTGTTTTTCATCTTTAATTTTTGTATTTCACATTTTATCACTGCATAATAATATATATTTTTCACCATAACTATTTTTATTGTAGCACAGACACTCACGGAGCACTTTTTGAAAAAGTATTATATCAATAATCTACATGTAGATATATTATAAAGTGCATACATACATGCATGCATGCATGCATGCATGCATACATGCATACATGCATACATGCATACATGCATACATACATACAACAGTTTCAACCACGAATTCTTTGG
>JAOQGN010279931.1:0-10042 GCA_027564295.1 Himantozoum antarcticum | reverse complement strand
TGTTTGACAATATACATATAAAGCTAATAAAAACAATACACCATCAAAATTAATACTATCGCAACTATACATAGATATAATTACACAGACAATCAATACTAACAACTCCACAACTTATAAATATGGTCTATGGATCAAGATTTACCATAAATAAAATATAATTAAAAAGTCCGTCTAAATAAAGAGTCTTGATAGAAGATTTATATCTTGTAATGCCAATTGCAATTTGCAAACATTATGGGTAAAGTCATTATGATTTCCAATACGATGAGAGTCGATAGCGATTGGAGCATTTGGTGGAATATAACTCTGACCCCTAATCTATAATCAAAACCTTTTCATATTAAATATTGGATTGATGTTCGGGTCTTATACTCTTATTCTTGCAAAATGAGTAGCAATCAGCTTTCATCGTATTGAAAATGAACTTTACCGTACCATTATCAACTCTCCTATTAGCCGGCAATCCTGGGCTCAATGGGAGGAAATTTGGTCCCCCATTCCATGCTCCATTGGCTGGAGGTCGGCTACTCTCATATTACAAGTAGAAATCATTGAAAGCAAGATTCTTTAGTATGTGTATGTTTAGGAATTTTTGTTGAAAGCTTGCCTAATGATAAACCATGATTCTGGATGCCAATCCGGATGTCAATGTTTAGTCGATTACATAAAAATCTATGCCAAAACTTTAAATTGTACTTTTATAATTTTATAAATGTAATGGTGGTATATTGTGGCAGATTTGCCCAGTACCCCTGCATTGGGCAGCTGCTGATTTGGATCTGTAGTTTAGGCCACTATATTTGTTAACATGTCTTGGTTTCACAGTTTGCAATAATCGGTAGCTGATCACAACTGTACAGGTTCACTGCTATGCTATTGACAAAAGCCCCCAAATTGATCCAGTTGCCTAAAAACAACTGAGTTCACTAGAGTTCACCTAGATGTCCAACACTATACAGAGATATGGTAAATTCATTGTATAATAATTTATTAATTAAATAATTATCACAATCTTAAAAGTTGATCACTACTAGCAAGGTGAAAAGCAACTGAGCAATACTCCATGCAAACGCACTATACCAGAGCTTGCTTACAACTACTGGAGCTGGCCTAAGCCTGTCATTTAAATATGAAACACAAAGAAGGGCGTGTCTTATACAATCTCAGTGTAGTGTAACAAGTTCATAATGATTGATTAATAGTCACAGGTCGAGATACGATAATGATCAGCAGTAGGTGAATTGGTTGAGCTCGCAATGACCGAAATCTCAGACACTCTCATGTGAGACATTGCAATCTTGGCTGGGTAACATGTAGATAATATAGGGGAGTTACTGAGTGATAGATTCGCTGCTCAGGCTGCCAAATGGCAACATAATGACAAGTAATTACTTCTGAGCTAATGCAGTTGGGGAGGCCCAAGTGGCCACACTAACGGCACTGTCACTGAGTTGGTATATATTGTTAAACAGGCATGGCAACTAGTCAACTGGCGATCCTGGTAGTCTTGACTAGTATGATTGTCATCTTGGTCCCTTTGTAAGTAGTTGGGTAATTATAAGATGCTGTGTAAGTAGCAAGTATGTAGATATATAGCTGAGTTCTAATTAGGGTACAGGAGGGGCAGTGGCAGGACCTCCACAATATTATACATGTATATTATCTGATATCTTATGGCACTGCCATAGGATAGTATATGACTTACCAAGTTTATTGTCAAGGTGTTGTTTTCATGATTGTTTTGAGTCAATTACAATACCCAGATAATCAACTCGCTAATAATAATTATGAACATGTTTCAAAACACCTTTGGAAACAGGTTTTTGTTAGAAACTGTTGTACTAATGGTAATGAATAAAACATGATATATATTCACAATATAAGAGTTGTCTTATCTACGATAATTTGACAAGTGAGTTATTTTGTTACGTGGAAACGTCGCCGGTTCGAGTAAGGTCAATCACCCCAAACAAGGGTAAGTGGGCGAACTGTTGAGCTAGTCCCGCGAGACTTTCTATCTATGCTTACCATTCTACTATTCACAGGAACAATTTTCCCACCACCTCCCCAAAGCATACCTACCGACCTTTATGGTGCTAGCTATACTGTAGAACTATATTTGATGTATGCATGTTGATGTTGCTTCAATAGTCCTATTATGTATATATGGTGGACAGAGTTTCGCTAAATGGGGTGAGGCGAGGAAACAGATATCCGAATTCTCTCCAGCCAAAGGGTGGCTTCAATGAACTAGCTAGGACCAAAAAACGCTTAGCTGCTACGCACCAATTGTGTATTAGTCCAAGGAGGGATTCTCCTATTATTATTATATTATTCAATCTCGATGTATTAGCTTGTGCATGCATAACCATAGCGTATTAGTCGTCCCCCCACCTGCAGCGGGTTATCCCAAACAACCCAGGTTGAACAAAAAAAGTTATTGCTTTCAAAATATTTTGCTCACCATGTTCATTACGGTAATAGGTATTTGCAATAACGATACCATATCGAATTGATAATGAGTATTTAAAGCTTATTTATTTCTTTATTTCCTTTTCAATGATGAATATCTTAAAATTAACAAGAATCCTTAATCTAAATTTGAACATTTGGACATTGGTCCTTAAATTTCAAATAAATATTGTTATTGTTACAATAGAAAATATAGGCCTAGTGAGCCGAGTAATTTTATGATAGGCATGATAGTATAATAAGACATCAAAATCGTAAGTAAATCGATATTATATCTATATTTTTTGACAGTAAATAGGTCTTTGTCCGTTTACCAGTAATAATAGCCACTTCAGACTCAATGAACTCCAAACAGTAAGTGCATAATTATAACTAAGAAGCTATCAAACAATCTTACTAAAAAGTACAATATTACAGAAATAAATATTAACACAATCTAAAATATATCAATTGAAATTCTATGGAAATAATACTGGTCGTCACAATAATGAATCAGCTTGCATTCAATTGTGTTATGTATGTCAGAGTCATCCCTTCACGCATATGCAAAATATATGATCTCTTATAAAACTAAAGACTAGCTATTGTACATGCGATTGTGTATCAATTGGTCAAGCACAAAGCTCTTCAGAGAGTACACAAAGTTCAGTAGTTGGAAACATCAACTTCCCATGAAAAACATTTACATGAATTACCAAATAACTTATTGGCCAATGAAGACTTCACATGATGCCGATATTAAATTTACCACATTTTGCTTCTCAGGGATATCGCACAGGCAGTAGGCCATTATATAATCTAATTTTAATAATATAAGCGCGACAGCAACATGAATGCAAGGAAATTGGTTTGTCGGGTTAGAAACTAAAATGGATGAGTATTGAAGACCAATAAGTTACCAATAAGTTATTGATGGGAACGACAAGGAAAAAACTTATTATATAGGATGACACAAGGCCATATGAATAAAAGAGTTACGCAATGTAAAAATTATTAGATAATATTACACCTTTTCAAATAAAAAGGTAACATCGTAATTGGTGCACAACAGACCGAGTAAGATCATGTCCAACAATGGAATGTTTAGACAATCACGTTTTGAGAGGTGGTGATCAGTTGTGCCGGGTCATCATTCTGATAATCCTCATCCACAGCAACAACAACCTGGTCATGTGTGGTGGCTTCAAGATGCTCATGATCATGTGATGTTGTTGTTAGATGCTCCTGGCCATGTGACCTTGCTGTTAGATGCTCCTGGTCATATGACCTTGTTATTAGATGTTCCGGGTCATGTGACCTTGTTGTTAGATTCTCATGAACATGTGACCTCCTTGCTGTTAGATGCTCCTGGTCATGTGACCTTGTTATTAGATGCTCCTGGTCATGCAAATCCCGTGCTTGCTGCACTTGTTCAATAGGAGACAACCGTGTATTACAATTTTGATCCGCTTGGTTAACCCCTGACCTAGTCGTGAATGAACTTAGACTGTGTCCTGGATCTACATAACTCTGGGGGGTCATGGACACCTGCATAACAAAAGCATGTAGCAAGTTTTACAAAACTAAAGAACATTTGCTACAGAAATGATTTCCACTAATACAGCCGAACTATGTTAACCTTTTACAACTGAAATCCTCTCTTAGCAGAATCTACAGCACCCAAACAAGGTTCCTATATTTTATATACATGTATAACTAATTCTCCAACCAATCAAAGTAAATTTCTTACAAAATAAATAAATTTTATTTTTTTAAATTAGCCAAAACGTTCAGTGACTACAGGTGAAATCAATGGGTCAAACACAATAATACCGTATTCTCGCACACTGGGACGCGCGTCTTATAGGTGAAAGTGTCAATTTATAAGGTAAACTGGTTGTACATTCACTTATAAGACGCACCTCACTTACAAGGCACATGTGTCTTCTACTCTGTCTCTCACTTTGAGGGCACACCCTCTTAAACAAGCTTAACATCCATAAACAATACCAACACCAACAATAATGACATTCGCCTTTGGCTGCTCTCATCCCTTCTCATCAGATGACATGCTAAATGATCTCCATTTTTTTTCAATGTCATGAACATATACACTCGGCCTTTCAGTGAAAGAGGTCTGTGTCAGCGAGTACGAAATGCTTTCACGTTGCTATTCACACCATAGAGTTACCTTCCCTCACTATCAATCCCATTTTATCTTTGAGGTGAAGATAACTCCATTATTCACACTTTGCCTGTTGTCCTGGCTCCAATTTGTAGAATTGGAGTCATAACAATGCTGTGACCTTCACCTTATAAGGTGCACTCATTATTAATTTGTAAAACTCTCATTATATAAGGCACCCTATTAAATAAAAATAAAGATCACACTTTTTAGGCACGTGTCTTAATGATGAAGTGAACCTCGTGATATAGGGCACACCCACCTATAGATGCGCATCCCAGTGCCGCGAAAATATGGTACATCTCTCAACAAATCAGATCGGAAATATTGCGAGTTATAAACTAAAATTGTTACACTTGCCAACTGCATCATACGTAACATACGTTATACACGTATCGAGCTTGCAGCAATGCTACTAAAGTTGCTATGAAAGATATTCCGTATAACACACTTTTTGCAAATCTATAGCGATACATTATTAAGCATTAATACTGTGTCGTAAAGACATGATGGAGTTATGCTCCTTTGGCAGGGAAAGGATAACCCCCAAAAAAATGCTAATTGTGCTATTAATTGCTAGTAATTCAGCTATCCGATTTATCCCATATCCAAAGATCACAGGCCAGTCCTCTCAGGTTTGGCCATGAGAGGTTTGACTGTAGTAGTATAACAATGCTGTGAGCCTCACTTCTCAGGAATTGTTGCAGTTGTAAGAGTAGCAGATATATATTACATGACAAATTTATGTCAATACATAAATGTAAAGGAATCCATCAGTAAAGGAAAATTTGATGTATTTTCAGTGGTTAAACCAACCCAGCAACAACAACATAATGGTTTTATGAACCAAATATATATAATTGCAAAGCCAGCTAGTAAATTGATAGCTAGCACTCGTATCAAATGACAGCAGTTAGATAAGTTTTATTTCTTACATGAATTAAAACGTTTCTACGCAAGTCAGTCTCCGCATCCGAGATGTCTTCACTTGAAGAGCTATAGGTTCTACTAGCTCTAGCGTTATTGTCTCTGCGTGCTCTGCTTCGTCGGCTCCTTCCGGTTCTATTTGGTCTATGCTCCACTCGTCCATTATTGGCTGACTCGCTATCTAAGTCCCATACCACCGTTGTTGATCCACCCGCCGCTACAGGTGCATCTACAAAAGTAACAAAACAAACAGTTGTAACAATGCTCTATTATTACCAAGATTGAGCCTGGAGATCTATATGTAGATGGGGAGAAGGTCGAGCAAGTCAATTAGCTCAAATGTTTGGGAATCAATTTTGACCAGAAGATCAGTTGCTGGGTAAAAATTGGCAGCGCGTGTACATGACGTACCTGGTACAGACAGTATAACTCAATTGGTGCAACAAGAAACCCATCGTATTTGCAGTCAATTCCATGATTTTTTTTATTACGTTATGTTAATTGTCTTCAATTTTAGTCACGGTAACCAAAGTGACAGAAACAAGCTACAATCAAATTAAACCATTACAAGTCTGTGATACAATTAGCTGTATTATGTAGTAGAAAACGGAATGTTCCTCTACAGCTATCTCTTCCTAAAAGCTCAGACGAACCAACAACACCCAATGATGATGCCTATATAGAATTGCCGGCAGTAGACGACGTATTTTGCTATCAAACTGCATCACTGCATGCAAGACAGTCAGTTTTCATTCTAATAAAGATGGTTATAAAAAGGTCTACGAGAAGCGTTATATTGTAGTTATAAGCTATAACTAAAAACTTTTTCGTTTAGACAGAACTTCTAATCATTGTCAGAGTAAACGCTAGATAACGATTCGAACTAGTCTGTCTATCATGTACTCTGACGATGATTAGAAGTTCTGTCTAATCAAAACATTAGTTTTCATTTCAGCTTTTATAACTCCAATATCATGCTTCTCGTACAACTTCTATAAAAAGTTTTCAGCCCCGAATAAATATTTTAAATAAAGGTGATGAATGAAAACTTTTAATCATATATTGCTTTGCTACTTTTAAATGTGCTTCTATTCGAACCATTCATCCCAAATTGTTTACCTAAATTTTACGAAGCCATTTTGAGGTTATATTCAAAACTATATAGATTTATTTTCCTATAATTCAGTTTGTACTTATGGTATTAGTTTAATGCCTACCTGAACTGCCATACCGTGATATTTCACCTACTGCACCCGGTCTATCGGTTGTTCGGCCAGCAGGAGGTGGAAGCAAGGGCGTTCTCTCAGTATTGAGGTTGCCACCCTCATCCTCACTAGCATCAGAGTCTGAACTATCTGTGGGTCTTCTGCTACGTCTAGGTGGCTTTGGGATAACCCTCCGTTTACAAACAGGGCAGGTTCGTTTATTCTTTAGAAGCCAGGGGTCTATACATTTTTGATGGTATGCTGCAATTACACAGAGATTAAACATATCTTATTATCAAAAAGTCAAATACGTGCTGTTTACCACATGATTTAAGAATATGAATGTCACATAATTCATGACGATGACCTAATGCTAGGTTTATACGATAATGGCTAAAGTGATCAAATTACAATGGTTGATAGGGTATTTATTACCAGAGTCGAATCTTTCCCACCGACCAGAAAAAACTACTATAAAATTCCTTTCGCTAATAAATCAGTCGATTTTTACGATTTTACATATTAACATAGATAGAGAGAGCTTCTAAACAGGCTCTGTATTATTACGGAAATCAACAAGTAGTGAAAATGGACTCAAGATGAATATTTAATATAGGCCGAGCACGATATAGGCCTGCTTGCCATCCATATAAACTAGGCAGAACATCATGAGTGCCTGGTATCACCCGGGCTGAGTTGCATCACTCAAGAGCACCGTGTATCCCATCATCACGTAAGTGTAGCTGTCATGAGCCTTATTGTCAAGAGTTGTCTTGCCATTGTGTAGCATTTCAGAAAACATGCAACTCCATAAATAGCTAATATTAGTGACTACGGAAAATTAGGAGTAGTGCCTCCAATATAGTACTATGCAGATATTGATCATGCCTATTTATTAGTGTGCATGTCATCACAAAGACTTGACTATGATATGCAATGATATCAACTGCAGCAATGAGAAGAGATTTGATCTGTCTGTGAGTGAGTGAATGCCTTTAAGTGTATGTAAAGGCATTAATATAATGTATAATATAACAGGAGATGTCAAAGGAACAAAGTATAATATTATAAATAAGTGGTGCTGTATATCTAATTATAAATATTGACACGACACTGGCTGTAGCCAGTTACACATCTCAACTCTCAACATCGGCATGTAGGCCTAAACATGTTACATTAATTTGATCAGTAACTGATAATCAAGTGTAACTGTGACAATATTACAAATAATAATAATATACATGTACTAAATATTGAACCTTGTGATACTGATGAGATAACTATTCGTCATCCACAGTTTTAGAGATAAGAATTTAAAGAATACAGTTGAGCCACAGAGTGAGCAGATTGTGTTTTATATTTATTTAGTTAAGCATTGAACAAGACTACGCATTTCATTGCAAGTTATTTAGTGGGCTGCTGAAGAAGTAGGCCTAGTGTCGAATTGCACCAAAATTACTACTAGTGTTGAATGCCATATCTAATCTGTCTATTTCAGTACATAAATTACGGCAGCAATTGACTGAGGTTGGTATGTAAGGCTAGAGGTCTAGCTCTGGGTGTAAAGGTCTAGCTCACTAGTCACTCTGAGTAATGACGAGATAACATGCAAGATACCCTGTGATCTTCAGCCAGACAGAAAGAGAAAGCCCTCTTTACCAATGTTAAACTAATCACAATACCATATTAATCTCGTTTGATGACATATTACTCCAGAATAAACAGACAGGGAAAAATATTGCAGCAACTGTAATTGTAACTAGGGGTGCTACAACACATTATATTTGGTACATTCAGTTAGAAGATGGTCTACAAAGTTCTGCCATAGCTGTGGCAACATTTACTTACTGTGAGCGCAAGGCAACAACCTCACTTTCTCTCCTTCTTCATAATCATCTAAGCAAATTGCACAGCAATCATATTGATCATCTTTTTTATACTTGACTAGCGGTAACTTCCTTAGTTGGGACTTGGAGATACGTGATCGTCTCCTCCGGTGTACTGCCTGGCACCAGCGTACAATCTATCAAAGATAATACTACCTTGTAAACTCTGCAAAATGCCGATGAGCACAACACACACATTATCAATCCTAATAGGAAAAGATAGTCTTAACATGACATTGTGAAAGTCATCCCATGAGAGTAGGGAAGTTTTACAGCATTTCAATCTGAATAGTTGTTTGTGACAATCAGCACCTTTCTATTAAGACAATCTTTTTAATTCATCGCTTTGATGTTTCACAATGCAAAAATGTCAGCCACTATGATGTTATGAAATGCAATCATTGGCTCCATGATACACGTCCCATTGGACAGTCCAATAGGACGCCTATCTGCAGTGGTCCTATTATCTGCACAATTAGACCAGTGCAGATTATTATTGGACCAGTGCACGTATTGGACCAATGTGCAAGTTGGACCTACTCACTGGAATAATGTCTTTACAATTCCACACAAATAAATATGTGTTTAAAAACTTGAAACAGTGCCAATGTTTTGACATGCATGACAGTAGAATTTTATACTCTACTAATAGTTATTACCCATAAAGATATATTATAATACAACCATACCATTACCATTGCCATTGCCATTACCATTGCCATACCATTGCCATACCATTGCCATACCATTGCCATACCATTGCCATACCATTACCATACCATACCATTACCACAAAGAAACATTAAGTATTTCTTATAATTTACTATATATCACTAGGTTATTACTATATATTACTAACCTAGTAATATTACTAGTAGTTTTACGAGTAGACGATAGTAAGATATGGACAACTGATGAAATATATGCATGGCAACGGTTAATGTGCATAAATTGGTCCGATGTGGTAGTGCATTGGTATTCCATTGGCAGTTGAGAAGTGTACATTGGACCAACATGTGCATGTCGGCCATTTCCATGCATATTTTATCATTGTAAATACGAGAGCGTGGTCTGCGACGGCGACAACTCACAATAAAGATGGGAATTATATAAGCATGACATCAGCATTTATGACATTTGTGTATAAAGACTGTAATGTAAAATTTTGCGACTTGTTGACAACTTCTGCCACTTTCTCCTCCGATGTATTGATTTCACAATAAATGGGTGACCATAATGCTACTATAAAAATAACAAAGACTGTAAAATAAAATCTTTGCAACTTGTTTACAATCTTTATCCCAATACACAGCCAGCCAGCCAGCCAGCCAGCCAGCCAGCCAGCCAGCCAGCCAGCCAGCCAGCCAGCCAGCCAGCCAGCCAGC
>JAOQGN010279920.1:0-10042 GCA_027564295.1 Himantozoum antarcticum | reverse complement strand
TATATATAGTGTTGTGTAGTATAGTGTATATGTATAGTATAGTATATATATAAATATATATACTAATCAGAGAGCTCTATTTGAATCTCGACTAATGGCATAACGATGCAATTAGATGCGATTGCAAAAGGCAAGGCAAAAAAAACTGTAGTATGCACGTCTGGCTCACAGTACACCCTATCCTCTCATCTCCAAGTTAACGGTGAGGTGGAGTAGAGTAACTTCCTGCTATGAGATTCATTAAGGGCACTACTGCGATGTAGAGGTCAGGAAGAGAGGAACTTGCTGCTGCCACAGCTAGTCAGATTGTTCTGGGGCAAACCGCATATTGTGAATGATGAGATGGCTAACCCTCCCATACTGGAAAGAGAGTTTAGGTTGCCGTACCAGCTACAGTATGAACATTCATGTATGGAACACCTGCCTCAACATTAGATCCGACTAGATTAGAGTTGGGATTCAGAAAGGATCACCTGATTGATACAGCTTCTTGCCAGCATGGCAACATAATCCTTTGACAGGGGACCTAGCCTGGGCAATCAGGACCACTGCAATTTGGAGTTATCATCCTCCGGTCGGAGGGTGGCGCTGGGTGGGCTTGGGCAGCTTGGTATCTTGCAAGAGCCTATTTATAGACGAAAGCTTGCTCACATGATATCTACGCTCTGCACACAGTCATCAACATTTCAAGACAAATAAACACGTGATAAATTAATTTGAATAATATTTTAAGTTCCTATCAAATATTGCTATACAATTTTATTTTTATTTAATGTACTTATTGTGAAAGAAAAAAAACTAAAACTATTCTACGAAAAATAAACATGCAATTTGCAAACTTTGTGGCAATCACACAATAACAATGATGGTTCCCTATTGCATACTAAATACTGTCTACTAGTAAAATACATTTTACTAGTAGACATTTGACGCTAGACATGAATTGCATTAGAAGATGGTGACGCCTTGGATTTATTTCAGAGAATTTTTATATTTTTTATCCTGTCTCAATAACTAGATTATGAAACAAATAAAATATTTAGTAATTTGCATAGCACATTATGATATTAATCAAATAAATTTATAAATCGATGCTTTGTTGTCATGGATTTCGATGGCAAACTCACTGTTGAGATAGTACTTTTGTAGCAGGCTAGATACCGCGTGAGCAAACTTCTGTCTTACAAGAGGTTCGAAGTGAGCTATTGTTGTTCAAGTAATTTATCATAATTCCATCACACTATTATCTACTTTATTAGTGCGCATTATATTGTAATAACAAAGCGTGCACATCTATATTAGCTGCTACATACTGCTAATACCTGATAACGGCCATAGAGAGCAGGTGACCAAATCCAGATCCATTATACCACGCCTCAGTTGCACCTCAGCTGTGCCTTAGCAGCGCCTATCTCTTTCACTCCTAAAGGCCCCTTGTCACACTTTCATCAATCACTTTTCAATTATTTTCACACTTCAGTGCCTGCTTCAGTCTTTTTCATCCTCTTCAAATCTTACTCCTTCTATTTTTAGTTGAAAACATATTGTAGGAGTTAAATTAAATTGTGGAAACAGATTAATAAATGTATTGTCTCAACCCCAGAAATTGCAAGTACGAGAGTAGTCTGTTAGATTGTCTGGCGACACAAGTTATAGCGATAATTTCTGTTGAATTGCGGTAGTATCGCCATAAAAAACAGGTTTTTTATCACCGGCAAAAGGGATAACTTTTTTTCTTGATTCAACTTGAGTGAAATGGGGCGGTAACTAATGCGCCACTTAGGATCAAAAATGAGATAACAAGAACACTCGCAGAATGTGGAAGCATGCCTGGGCTGTGTCCATGAGCAATTACTCCAGTATGCATTTATATCAGGGGAAGCTGTCTTTCTAGCATCAATGGTAAAAATGTTCCCCAAATACTTTTTATGATATGGTGCTGATTAAAAATGTTTTAGCATATGATCAAAACCATCCCGGGCAGCTGTTGCCTCTGCAGCTGACATGGGTTTTGCAGAGGTTTGACTGTCAATCCTATCCTTAATAAACTGAGGGGAGTAATTTTCTCGCAGTAAAGGAGAAGCTTAGATATCGCGGTGTGAAATTTATTGTCTATGTTCTTGCAGTGACGGCAATGCTTGGTCTCTGATAGGTGACCCATGATGTTCTCATGTGTGTCTATTATTGAAGCGGTCAAAGACCCAGTATTCCGTTATCCCTATTTGGAGAGGGCTGTTGCATTAGTTATGCCAATCGACGTCCCAAGATTCCAACTTTTGCTCATGCTTGTAGTATGTATGTTGTTAGATCTACTACCGGTTTTGTCATTTGTGATTTACAAAGTGCAATGCAGGGGGAAAGTTATATGTATGTATGGATTGCTTGGGTGGAGTTTATGATGACTTTCCATGTAGTTATATAATTTTATTTTTCTAAATAAATTTGTTAGGTCATTGGGATAGCCTTTGTTTCTGAATTAACATGATTACTCATGATAACATGTCTTACTCATGTTTTCAACATTGAATATTGTATTGCTGAAAAGCCATGGAATTAAGCATAACTATCAATTTTTAACTACCTTACCTATAATTCAAATTTGTTTTATGATGCATTATCATTATGATTTATCATTGAGTAGTAGTCTCTACTACTTAGTGATTATTATATTTATTTGCACAATTTTGTACCGAATCAATTTTCCATCATATTATGAATTTTTAAATTTCCACCTGGGTGCTAACATCTGGGACCTATTATTTAAATTAAAATAATAACATCATAGAGTTAATTCAGATTGTTACTATATAGTTTATTTCTGATTTTTATTTGCTACACTTAGAAATATGTGTACTTTTCTATTTGTGTCAATGTCAGTAAGGACCGAGAGAAATTATGTCTTACCATTGAAAACAAGTTATGAAACTAAGTCCCAGTTGGGGCTGGCAATACGGTGGTAAGTAGGTAGTTAGTAAGTTAGGGGGAAGAAGGAGGCGACTAATACACTGTTTGGGACCATAGTATAGAGCAAGGGCGGTCGTTGGGTGGCGACAAATACGCTGTTTGTGTGTGTACGCAATTATTCCCTATGGCGGTTCTTGTTGCAGACAGGCAGTGGGTGTTCTCCTTTGCAGTTGCAGCAGAGGTGAGCATATCTGGACTTGCTGTTGCTAAGTCGGCATCCGCCACTACTGTTGAAATGGTAGCATGGTGAAGCATTTCTTGAGTTGCTGTTACTTGGGAAGCAAGTTCTGCGAATGGTTACTTGGCCGTCAAATTTGTCCCTGCCTCGGGGAGCCAGCAGAGCACGTTGAGCTGCCGACTCACGGTCTGGTAGGTCCAGGAACATATCGAACGGGAGCTCACCCACTTTATGTGTACGCTGGGTTTTTGCCAGGCCCAACGGAAGGTCATATTCGAACACATCCTTCCTTTGTGCAATGTAGGGCATTGATGTTCGCCATATGATTTATGAGGGCCTGAGCATCCTCTTGGTGGTGTTCTAGGTGAATGCTCTTGAAGGTTCAGAAACAGTTCAGCCAACCAGAGAGCATCTTATCGGGCACTTTGTTGACCTGGGAAACCGTGCCCAAACTCATCCAGTGTGACCATCTTCTTCTGAGCTCAGTCGGTTTTGTTTGGCAATTTAAAGGGGATCAGATTAGCACACTACCCCCATCTTTATGGCTTGCTTGATTTTTCTGATGCATGGCCATGCTCTCTGCCATTCTGCCTGCTGAGATCGTTGCCTTGAGAGTTGATTTAATGCTCTCTGGCAACAGGTCAAATATCTTATTCGACAGTATCTGGAGACCACAACCCGTGTCCAATAATAGGATACATGGAATGGATTGGCTCAACATGCGACCAGGTAAATAGTAACTAAGCTTACAATCTTTCAGAGAATGAACATTGCGTTTGTTCATCTGGTCATAGCTAGTGGTACTACTTATAGCAGGAGAGGCTTGGATTTTCACTCTATCAGTCACCACAACCACAGTAGCTGGTTTTACAGCAGCTGTTCCAGTCGTGTCGGCTTTGAGAGCGGCTGACACCATCGACGATGCTCAGGCACTGTCTACAAACTGCAGGTCCCACCAGGATACTGTAACAGATCGGACTTTAACTCTGTTATGCTCAACTACACCCTAGGTAGTGGACATAACTAGTGTTCTTACTTCTGGACAGGGAGAGCCTTGTAGAGGGGACAATCTATCCTGATATGCCCAGGCTTCTGGCAAAAGTAGCACAACACCTGAATTGTCTTCTTCTTGCCCGGTATGACCTTTCTAGGTCCAGTATTAGAACAAGCCTGTAGTCGCTGTTCCAACAGGCATATCCGCTCCACCTGACACCCTACCTGGTTGGTTAGCTGTTGCAGTTCGTTATCGAAAGGTGTCGACTTTGGCTTCCCTTTGACAGGTTCTTGGGAGGCTACAACATTTACACTGTTTGGCCTCACCTGTCCTCAGTCTGTGGTCATTCTCCCGTCAAGTGTATGGCTGCTGGTACAGTGGCTGGTTAAGCTATGTACAGGTATCTTCTCAATGCCTGATCTTTCATGGCCATTGTGAAGCGTTCCACAGCTAGAGACGCTTGTTGAGTTGCAGTCTCTTTCGGGTAAGCTATCACTACTAGGCGTTGTGATCTCATCACCCAGCTGGTGGAGAGTGCCCTTGAGAAAAACTAGAGAGAGCTTATCTCGCACTTGGCCTTTGGTCATACCGAATATCTCCCTAAGCTCTGCCACTATATTGAATAATCGAGAGTGGTGCTTAACAGGAGCTGCCTTGTCTGACAGACTTGGCCTCATGTGGATGGTCATGAGGGTTTCATCCCATTCATGTACATCCGCCACATCGATGAAGTCAGCAAGGAAGATGCCGAGATCGCATGTGCCATCGAACTTGAGTGTTTTCAACCCTAACAAATCATTGGGGATTATGCTGATGTACTGTGGTCAGACCTGAGTTGGTGGATGCTCTATTGGCACCGGTTTTGTATGCACAGATCTCTCCACACCATCGACAGAGTGTGCCACTGGCATGTAGGTATTAGACATCTACCAGTCACTAGCTCTGTCAATAGTCGTGCGTCGACCTGGTACAGACATGTTCCTAGGCAAGAGAGTCGACGCTACCTCTCTGTCTGGTCCACCATGCAGTGCCCCTACTCCTAGGAGTAGGTTGTGGCATAGCCACTGAGTTGACTGGAGACACTCTGTATGGTGTGTCTGGAAGGAAACTTTCTGGTTTCTTTCTAGGTACTCCTTGTTTCCATCGGGCATCAGAGAAGATTGACTGATCGACACTTAGAGGGACGTAGACGGTGTTTGCTTCCACTCTATCAAGTGTGGTCAGTTGTCGATTGCCTCTGGTTTGCCGGAAACTGTGAGTCGACTGGTCAATGCTTAATGCCGGGTAACCACAAGGTTCCACTCTATCAAGTATGAGCTAAAGTCGACTTACTCTTGGTCACCAGGAGTGATGGGTCGACAGGTCAATGCATAGAGTTTGACAACATGTTGCTGCTTCTGATCTATCATGCAGGACCGATGGTCAACCTGTTCTGGGTCTCAGAGAGCTGAGTAACCTATTGTTCAACTCACTTTGGGGTCTATGAAACCGTCAGTATCAGGAGTGGCTAACTGGATGTGCTGGTGTGCTATTCCTCTGACAGTAAATTCACCACCTTGTACTACATCGATGTTCAGCTTTCTCCTGGGTCTGGGCCGAGGCGTTGGTCTTGCGCTCTAATGACAGCGAGGAAGTTGTGATACATGATATTCTGCCATCCTCAGGTTGTCTGCCAACAGAGTGGGCAGCATATGGAGAGTACTCTCCAAAGAGAGGCTGTACTCGTCCAGAGCGCCATGCCCAGTCTCTGGTCACAGACTAGAGGTAGATTGCTCTGACGTTGTCATTGTTGACCCACCTACCTCTCTGGCATGACTTGCTAGCGTCATTGTCCCTACTCTCAGTGCACATAGTGCATTGTGTACAATAGGCGAATGGCTAGTTGCAGCTAGATAATTCGACTGACTGGCTGGGCCATGCAAATGTCTCGTAGCGACTGTTGGGGAAACTGCCTGGCTGACTGACTGGCGAAGCGGAGCTCTCTGACATTGCTCTAGCTTTCAACATCATGACTGGATGTCAGGTGTGTCTATAATTGTTGAGTCTTGGTTACAAGGTAAACATGCTAGAGGTACCCCAATCAACTCCAGTACCACCTTCTTGGTTCTGAAGAATCCAGCTAAGTAGCTGTTCAGCAGATATCTCACAAAACATGGTAAGTGAGGAATAAAGATATCCCGATCAACTTAACTATCGCCTTCATGATTCCTAAGAATATAGCAAAACAATCGGTCGGCAGATAACTTATACACACAGCTTACTACCTTACTACAAACAGGAAGCAGTGGGGACAAAATGGAAAAGTCAGTACTAAGTATACAAAGAGAGTAATAAATGCTTGCACGAAAACTACCAACTAAATAAACAAAGTACAGACTTACCAATATCCGCACTGCGGCTCACCAATCAAATGGGCCTTATTGTAGATGTTATTTGGTTCCAAAGATCATTTATTTCGTCTCACTGTTTGTAGTTATCACTTGCAGCAATAATGGCCTACTGTAGCAATAATGGCAAGACAAGGAAACAAGATTTCTCTGGGGGCCCAAACTAGGTGGTACGTTTATTAGCCCCTTGGAGATCACATCAATGGATGGAGACAGGTGAAGAAGTAGTATAATATTGAGTGTCAAATTAAGCATCGAACCTCTTCAGTAGGAACACAAAGAACGGAAGCATACTGAGTTATGACAACATTACTAGCAATGGTAGCTATGGTCAATTCAAGGATTAAAACCAGTATTTTTTAACGTTCATATAATATATGGATTGCATTGCAATATAGTTAAGTAGTGTTTAGCAGAGTTAATTAGGTAATGTTATTGCAACTTCACTGTATTTTGAAGTGTCCATATATTCTTAACCCATGGATAACTTGATAGATCTTGGCTAGATAATAGAAGGCGGCTGTCCACATATGCATAGTACATCTGTAGGGTACATCTGTATAGTACATTTGCAGCCAGCATATAAGGTGCTTCTATCATCTGGGAAGTTATCCATCCTCTACTAATCTGGGTGCAGGTATCTTCACTAGTACAGTTGGAAGGCAGGCAGTAGTCGATCAAGAAGCAATAATGTGCATCCACAACAATATTACCAACTTGTAGCTTCTTCTTCCTTTTATCATAACTTACAACGCGACCAGCAATGCTATCACTTAAATCAGATATAGTAACAAACTTTTGAGATTCGAAGTAAAATTAATAGCAAAGGCTAATTTATCGCCATGCCTTTCTATTTGAAAATATCTTGTAGAAGTGAAGTTAAATTGTCAAAATGGAAACATAACGCTATCGTCTCAATCCCAGAAATTGCAAGTACGAGAGTAGTCCATTAGATAGCCTGGCGACACAAGTTATAGCGATAACTTCTGTCAAATTGCGGGAGTATCGACATGAATAAACCGTTTTTTCACTAAAGGAAAAACGATTATCTTCAGCTACTTATGCTCTACAAAGGCTATAAACAAGAATAGTAAAAATAACTCAGGATAATTTTCATGTTCTATTTTGTATGCAAGTCCTTTCATATCCCTGTGAAATTAAGGACCAGGTCAGTTTCCAACTTTGTCCATCAATTATATTTAAAAATTAATTAATCCGGGTGGTTCACTGAGTTACAAATTGATCTACTGAGTGATGAAATGCAGTGAATTGCTTACGAAAACTTTCTTACGGCTGTGGAAAGTAGAATTATATGACAATGCAAATGGGATGTTAATTAAAATATGATAGTATTGATGCGATGTTGTATTGAAATACAACATAGTATCAATAATTATATATTATCTTTAAGTTCCCAATGTAAGACTATGGTTATCCACGTTAAACTTTGAGAGATAACTGTTTCCGTCCGTTGAACTTACACTCAATTATTATAATATTTTATACTGGCACCTGTAACTGCTCAATCTGGCTGACCTTTAGGTGAGATTGAACGAAAGTCATGTAACTGAAATGTCTCACTGATGTGAGAGTTAGAGTCGTTCTAGCTCTCTGGTATGTCAATGTAGTTTTATAAACTATGCCGGATTTAACTGTCAATCATTGCATAGATTGAAATATCTTAGGAATTATGTGAACAATAATTATAAAACTTAATTAATGAATGTGAAAACAGCCAGTAGATGCAAATAAATGTTCAATTTAAGAGGTATTTATAACAAATAATATATCGTTTTGGGGCTATAAAAGGCCTATCTCATGAGCATTGTAAGGACTCGTGATGCCTATTTGGTTCAATTCTTTCAGTTTCACCAGGGCAAGAAAAGGATTTGCATGAAAAGATATACAGGAATTAGAAAAGGCACCTTTGGCTCCATTCCTTTTCTTGCTTAGAGCTTTTACGGAGCCTAAAATGACCGAAAAGTCAGGAGAAATGTTTAACAGAAGGCTGAAACAGGCACGGAGGTATATGTAGGCGGTTGGCCAAAAGGATGTATGCTTGGCTGATGTAGCCCTTGGGCAACATTTGTCAGAGCTTATTTATGCATCCAAACAACACTTTGCACTTCTCAGGCCAAGACCCATTGTTTTAGGCATATAAATATTAGAACACAGTGTTGATCAGTGTCAGTCTGGATAACAGCTTAGGTAGAATCAACTACTGTTTATTGTGATCACCACAACAGTTCAATAACCTGCAATTCATTCACATATATTCAACAGGATAAATTGGACATTACCACAATTCCAAACTGAATTCTTCATGAATGCCTCTGAGACAAAGGCAAGGATAGCCTCTTTTACACCTGAATTGAATGAGATCTTGCGTTTCTGTGAGCTGAAAAGTATCCATCAGGAATGTAGTGATATATTTTCTCCAATTACTACTGAATTAGGTAAGTACTGTGGACACCTATTAGCTATGATGTGAAACATTATTTTCATGGATTTACCATTTCCCCAACCTCCCTCTGAAGACCTTGAACATTAACCTGCACACATGGATTATTGCTACATAAATACCCTCTGTACATGGATTAATCTCTACTCAACATGGAGTATTATTGCAATTTTATCTGCTACACCAGCGGCGTAACGTTGCTGGTGCCGGTGAAGACTGAGTGTTATGTTGCCGGATTAACTGACTGTTTATGCTTTCTGGATGCTTCATCGGATATTGAACACAGGGCCAACTACTTCCTGGGCGACAGATCAGCTCCCTTGAACTTTTATGTCGAAGGGGATGCATTTGTATGGTTATTATCATTCTACTGTAAACTCTATTGGGAGGCAGGTTTTTATTCTCTAATAAAGATTATCGTGACCCTATTCATGCAACGTTAGTAATAGCACATATTTCACGCTATACCTTTTGTTTGTTCATGCTCTACTGCCTCTCAGTAGTGCAGCATTTAGCTGATGGCTTCATATAAGTTACATTACGGTGCTCTAGGCTGCATACTGACCAGAGTAGCCAGCAACACAATAATTATAATTGAGAGTTCTCTTGATCTCCTCTCACTCAGAAACCGGTTCGGTATCCATTCCTGCCCTACTTTGAGGGAGCAGGCGACGACCGTTACAATTTGTCTAATCATGGACATTTTACTATTTACATGTATACTATGTACATGTCTCTACAATGACCCAAGTGGTTATAGAGTACACTAATGCTTTCACTGTAATCTATGTCCTAATAATCATACTGTAATATATTTGACCGGGGGTGTTGGGCCTCACTATCAGCTTGGCACTAACCCAATTTCTCGTCCCTAGCTCTGGAAGGGGCCCCAGAGATTCGGCCGGCAGGAGAGGGGTGTTCCAAAAAATTTGGCTGGTCCACAGAGGGCAGGGGAGGGGAATAACCAGATTCGGCTGGGGGTATGGATTCGGCAGGAGGGCAGCTGTATTCGGCTAAGGTAACCAGATCCGGTTGGGGTAACCTAGGGCAGCCACTTG
>JAOQGN010279919.1:0-13373 GCA_027564295.1 Himantozoum antarcticum | reverse complement strand
AATATTATTGAGATTGCTAGTAGGCATTACACTGAATATCTGCCTTAATCTTTATAGGACAGCCTGGTAGTGAAGGCAAACCTGGTATGCCTGGGCTACCCGGCTCAGATGGACAAGCTGGTTTTCCAGGACAGAAGGGACCGTCCGGTGGTAAAGGAGAGCGAGGACCTGAGGGAGGCCGTGGAATGTCTGGACCTCCTGGTCTGCAGGGAAATAAGGGTGAGGTTTGTCGCAAGGGTATATTATACTAGAAATCATGGGTCATGAGCATATAATATAATTTTGCTCTAATATTTCCTCCAAAACCAATTACTAGTGTACTGGCATGAATTTCAATCACTTTATTTTAAAAAAATCAACTTGTAAAAATTATGCTAACTTTGCTAAACAAGTAAAACTGCTGACTGCTGACTTGTGTCTGCAATATAATTTGACTGTGATTGAAATAGAGGGCATCTGTAAACCCACCCCTAGCACATACATCAGGTGTACACGTCTGAGCTGTAGCATAGTTCTTAAAAGTGCAGTTGGTACTTTGAGTAGGAGTATGAAGGCATGTTCTCGTAATATTACAACATCTCCACTTCTAACTCCCAGGTTGACAATAATATAATATGAATTCCTGTACCTAGCACTCGACTGAACCTGCTGCCACAATAGTGCAAATGACAGTTATAGCTTGTACCATGTACATTTAGGCAATAAGCCACCCATGGTTCTTAATTGAAAATAGAGAGAGCATAACTCTTGGCCGATAAATTAGTTGCCAAAGATGTGCAATTATTGCTATTGTATAGGTTCAACAACGGTGGAAACTTTGTCCTAGCATGTCATTCTCTTGCATCAATCAGTTGCCAGATACTTTCATTTGAGATTGTGAGTGTTAACTATCATTGCGGGTTGACGCTACAGTTCCTCACCCAATTCTTGATCCTTTGAACCATAAATAATCATGAAATATCTTCCTTAACAGTTCATGTATATTACCAGGTATATCCGGAGATAGGGGGCTACCTGGACAAAAAGGTGAAAGCGGTTTGTCTGGTATGGATGGACCAGTGGGGGATCCTGGTATGAATGGTGATCGCGGGCAGAAAGGAGATGCTGGACCATTTGGCATGTTTGGTGATAGCGGACCTAAGGGAGATAGAGGAAATGTTGGAGAACCTGGAGGTCCCGGACCCCAAGGAGAAAAGGTAGGAAAGTCATCGTTGAAGTATGTTTTTGCATGTTGTGAGCTGTTAGGCTGGGCTGGCTGAGTGGTGTCTTAGCTGGCTGGTAATGGGTGAAAGTTCCATGTCAGTTCTTAAAAAAGAGATTCCTAAATCGAAAATTGCTCCTTTTGTTTTGGATCAGCCAATGAAATATAGACTCAGTCTGCAACGTTGTCGTCATCTTTAAACTTGAAATAAATTAAATTTAAATTTAAATCAATTAAATCTCTCCCCCACTGCAAACACGAAGCACTACTGTTGGAAGTAAAATTTGCTGATGACTTACTAAATCTGGACTAATAGATAGCCTATTTTTCACAACCCTTGCATTATACTGTCTTACTTGACTAATACTATATTACTATCTGTTCATCATAGGGACCAATGGGTATGCCTGGATTCTCAGGCTATCCCGGACCACCGGGACAGAAGGGATCTGTTGGTCAGTCCGGACGTAAAGGTAAACCTGGAGAGAAGGGATCAGGAGGACCTCGAGGAGCTATGGGAAGCAGAGGCTCTACTGGTACGTGATGCATCATTAGTTTGGACGGGTAGATAGACCCGGTGGGGGAGGTGTTTCACGCTGTCGAAGTTATTAGGCTTTAGGCTGTGCCTCAGCGATGGTTAAGGTATGATGCTTTTGTGCATTTGAGCAGCTTGACAACCAATTCACATTCAGACCTTATTATATTCATTGTTCTAAAACGCAATGCGTAGGACGATGTTGAGCTATAGACCATCCGATGACAGAACAGCCAATCTAGATATTCAGTCACTTATGACAGACACTTTGTAGACCTGCGGTATACATCCTAGTCTCACTTCCTATGCCACACTGCAGGATGGGCGTGAAGTCTTGATGGTACACTATAACAAAACTATGTCTATTTGCATTTATTCATATCAGAGAATCAGGTTGATATTTTGTGATCCTTGCATTGTTTACTTGTTCAGTGAGTGTCTTGTGACTTTCTCTGTAGGCCCAATGGGACAGAGAGGAGAGAGAGGAAATGGTGGACCACAGGGTCCATCCGGATCACAGGGTAATCAGGGAGCAGGTGGACCAACTGGTGAACCTGGACCACAAGGGTCACCAGGACCTGAAGGACAACCCGGATTCCAAGGACCAATGGGACCTCCGGTAAGAAAAAGTAGACTAATAATTTGTTAAATAATTAAACTAAAGTTCAGTCAGCCATGTTAGTTTGGCAGCCATGTTACTTTGGTAGTTGGATTGCTCAGGGCTGCTTTAGTTTTATGAGAGCTTTGTTTTACATTATGTTTCCTATGGTTTATTCATAGGCTGAAAACCAAAACATTATGCTCAAGCTGAAGGGCTGAGGGCTCAAGCTGAGGGTCAAGGTTTACAATCTTATGTCCACTAACATGAGCATGCAACTCTTAGTAACATTAAATGATTATGTTGTAATTATGAATTGCCATAATGATTTCAAAATCTATCAGCACTGACATTTGATCTTCTATTTGACAGGGTTCTTCAGGAAATGACGGTATGCCTGGACCACTGGGAGAGAGAGGAGCACCAGTAAGTTTCCTTTTTTGTTACAAAAGTTTAAAGTGCAAATAACCTGCACAGGCTTTTGGATTGTTGCTTGTTGAGAGTTCTCCTCTCATTCTAATTTCCATACATCGAGTGGCATTCCAGTTCTGTCAAACAAGTTCTTTTTAGGAACTTTTTAAAAGCCAATATTGGGTGACCCCCTACCCACTGTTTTCTCACCAACTGAGACTTGTGATGAGTCATGTAAAAGAAACCATTAATTGTATTTAGTTTGTATTTAGTTTGTATATTGTATATATATTGTATATATATTGTATATATGTACATGTATTTAGTGTAATTTAGTATTTCAATATTTCCATGCGCTTGAATCTGCTATTATAGACATTACTAGTTATTTTGTCAGATCTTTGCATATAGCTTGCCTTTGTTCCTTGATTTACCTACAAGTATGCTAGGTTAATACATTTGAGGGTTTCGTGAGTTTGCAGGTTGCATTTTCGAGTGTGTTTACACCATACTGAGAACACTGTCTGATATTATGTTCTGAGGTCTAAGGTTAATATTATATATATGCTACCCCACCACATCAGACTTCTAATGATTGTAGGGTTTACCTGGAGATCCTGGCCAGCCTGGACCGGTGGGAGTTGTCGGACAATCGGGACCACCAGGACCTATCGGGTCATCTGGAGAAAGAGGAGACAATGGTATGCCTGGACCATCTGGGCCTGCAGGATTCTCTGGAGATCCTGGAAGACCTGGATTCCCTGTAAGTTTTCCTCTTGATCTCTATTTGAGACTGTGCTCTGTCATTTCTTTATATGACTATTTAGTCATATGAATTATGACTTATTTTATATGACTATGCAACCTATAATAGTCTTATGAAGCAGTCATTATATGACTGTATCTAGTTCATATCAAATTTGATCTGTTGGAAATGAATAGATGAATAATGATTTGGTTCATAACACAAACCATCTGCCCAGTCACATTAATATGATTATATACCCAGCAGTTAGTTTCTACATGAATGACTCACAGAGATTATTAGAAACTCCAGTTTCGGTCTCGGTAAATGTGTAGAAATCCCGCCACACCAACGTTCCTATCTGCAAGACCAATATGCAAATGATTGTATTTTATCCTATTTAACTGATAATAATTAATACTTGGGGCATGTCCCCATTTTGCAATCCACATACAATGCTGAGCACTTTCTGTTCTGCACCTCTGAATTTAAACTCTGTATTTTTAATTTATTCATGTTTTACTAGCATAGTATGACACTGTTATATTACAATATTGTTTATGTATCTATCTGCGTAGGGTCCACCTGGACCAATGGGACCCCAGGGACAGGGCTTGGGAGTGCCTGGTGCTCCAGGCCCAGTGGGAACTAAGGGAGACAACGGACCCCCTGGAAAAGATGGAACTACAGGACCAGGCGGAAGAAATGGACCCAGCGGAGAAAGAGTGAGTACCTACATCATACTAGTTTGCAAGTTTATTACATCGTTAATTAATAGCTGCTTAATGCATGTGTTTTATACTTATACTATAATATTTGTTCCTAAATACTGATAATGGTAACATTACACAGTCAATTTACAGATACTATAATATGGAGAAAAGCAGTTGTTATTTTATAAAATATTTTGAAACTGGTTAAACTATAAAACTGTCAAATAAATATGTAGATGTATTGTGCATATATGACACTAATATAGAGGTATCACAACTATATGCATAGTTTACGAAAAAGGATTTACTACTAGTAGTAGTTCGTTAATTGGCAATGATATTGTCAGCGAGTCTAGGGGAATGTCGTATTATGTTGATTCTTTGGGTGCAAGAGTGAGTATACACAATGTGGATACATGAAGAGTAGGTGTTGCTGTAATTAATTAATCGTTATTTAAAATTTATATTAAATTGTTGGGAAAGCTTGATCAGTAGACTTATTCATATCATTAGATTGAACCTTCGTGATTGGGTTGTCAAATTTAACAGAACCTGTTTTGTATTTTTAGGGATTCCGTGGAACACCTGGACCAGTGGGACAGACAGGATCTGATGGAGTGTCAGGGCAGCCGGGACCTAGAGGCAACATTGGTCCAATGGGACCTAAGGGTATGTCTTACATTCCCTTAGTGTAGCCTTAGTGCCATAGTATAGTCTTAGTACCATAGTGTAGTAGCAGTGAAGGGTGATTTCTTTACATATCCCAAACCCCAAAACCACAACTACAAAGCAAATGACGTTTTTCATACAAAGATTGGGTACTAGCTAACCGATTCCGCTTTCTTTGTTTTTCAAATTCCTGGCTGTCTTTAGGTCTGGGAATTTTTCATTAATGTTGACTGAGAGGTGATATGACTTTGAAGATGTCATAGGATTTCGCTGCCATTTTGTTAGCAGAAGCTGTCAAATGAATATCGAGTCACATGATGTAGTGAGATCTCGTACAAGTCAATAGTAAGACCAGTACGTTATTGTCTGCTGTAAAATGTCGTAAACTATTTAAACTGTGATGTTTGTTTCTGGTAGGTGGCCGTGGAGGTGATGGACCTTCAGGCAAGGATGGACCAGCAGGAGCTCAAGGAGCACCTGGTATGCCTGGACCACAGGGAATATCCGGACCACCTGGAGAGGTAGGACTATAGTATTAGAATTGGAAATGAAAGTATTGTACAAGTGTCTGATAGAAATAAGGTATTGTTGCATGGAAATGTACAATTGGCAACTGTTTAGGTATATATATATGCACATTTATGTGGATGCATATTTCGCAAGCTGGTATCTAAATATGCATGTAGATCATTACTGGATGATGACAGGAAAAAAATCGATATAAATTATCTAAAATGTAAATTAAGTGATAAAACACTTCTAATTATAATAAAGCTCAGTATATTTCCTCCGTTCTACACATAAACGTCTACCATTGATGTGTATTTCAAGAGTATGCTCTGTCGACATCCACTTGGATAAAGGACTAAACTTGATTAAGTTAATCTAATTAAGTATTTTAATTAAATTAATCTAATTAAGTATTTTTTTTTAAATTAAAATTATAATGTGATTAATTATGAAATTGTCTCTAAATTTAGCTAGATTCAAAAAGTTTAATTCTGCTGAATGCTTTTGCCATTTGCCAATGCATACCAACAAAATTGCTTTGTTATTTATGTATATGAAATACCTTTCTGTATTGTAGGAGGGAGCCCCAGGGCCACCAGGCTTACTAGGATCAAAGGGAGACAAAGGAGCAGAAGGATCACAGGGACCACCTGGTTTGAGGGGCCCAATTGGACCCCGTGGAGCATCTGGTGCTCAGGGACCTGCTGGTGAACGTGGAGAGCGTGGAGACCAAGGTGAGAGTTGTAGAGAGATAAAAAATATTTAGATGCGCTACTAAAATTCAATAACAAAGCCTGTATTATTATGCCAGAGCAGGGTTGCCGTGTAGTACAGCATGTAATCTGTGATCAAATGGTAATCAGTTTGATTTCCTGAAACCGGAAATCTTGGCATTATGAAGTTATGTTAAAATTACATTAAAATCCGTTATTTGTCTCACATGTGATACAACTAGTTGTGCTCAAAGCCAAGGCCGCCATATACAGCTCCCAATTTGCTGTCAATTTAGGGCCAGAGTACACCCAGGCAACTATCAGATACAGAGCCTTGTCTAGAGGTCTGAAGACCGTCGACTTTTACCCAATGAACACTGTCATATAAGGAACATAGTCTGTATTTGTTTCCTCCAACTGTCCTTTGGGGAGGACCCCATCACTTGCCTCTAATTGTTCCAATCAGTTTATAAAATACATATGGGCTTGGCGGTTGGCCTTATCCCATGGGATTCAGTACTATGTATGTACACATAAAGCTAATTCACTATAAGCCTTATGGTATTACATTTGCTTGTATTAGTTTGAGCTAATACTAAAGCTAATAAAGAGCTAATATGAGAGGGAGCCTCATGTCTCCCTCTCATACATGTAACTATAATAGTCAATATTGGGCTTGACATGACTGGCATCTAATACAGTGCCTACAGTACCATATATTATCTGCCTACTTGAAGTTGTGTGCCCACAGATATACTTTTATTGGGTTTCCATGGGTTTACCAAGTCATGGTTTACCAAGTCCTTTGAGGATTAACAAATCCTTTGAGGAGTAAACAGTGCAACCATAAAATAGAGGTGGCAATGCAAATAATTATGAAATAATTTCATAATAAAATTAACAATTAATTAAAAATTAAAATTTACAGCAAAATTAATAATTATTTATACTGTCAGAATAAAATAATTTTATAATATTGCATACTTTTATAAAAATACATACTGCATTTTTTAAGTAATTTATCATTATGGAATAGTTTCGTACTGTGTTGTAAAAGGCTCCATGGAATACATGATCACTTCTTTGTAAGTAATGGTTGCTCCCTCTTCAAAACACTCCCTCTTATGCAATGGAAACCCAGTAAATAAGACACTCTCTGGGATACTCTGTGTTACTCTGGGATACTCTGCGTTACTCTGGGATACTCTGGGATACTCTGTGTTACTCTGGGATACGGATTGACGTGTAATATCTTATAACCTGTCTAATAAATATTATGATTTCTGTTCAGGTGTGAATGGAGCTAAGGGTAGTGAGGGTTCGCCTGGAGCACCTGGTTTGTCAGGTGTAATGGGTAAGCAGGGAATGCCTGGAGCACCTGGATCTAAAGGAGAAGGTGGAGACAAGGGTATGTAATACGTATTTTATATAAGCGTAAGCACTTTAGGATTGATGTACAAATAATTTCAGCTGCTGGGTGAGCTGGTGTACTTCTTACATTCAGCTATGCTTCACACTTATACCGTCGTCTTTGGATGGACAGTAATGCTTAGTGACTGGGTGCTGGAACTGCAATTGCTGGCACTGTATAGGCTGCTACTCTGTTGTATAGGCCTCTACACTGTTGTATAGGCCTCTACACTGTTGTATAGGCCTCTACACTGTTGTATAGGCCTCTACACTATTGTATAGGCCTCTACACTGTTGTATAGGCCTCTACACTGTTGTATAGGCTGCTACACTGTTGTATAGGCTGCTACACTGTTGTATAGGCCTCTACACTGTTGTAGTTTCAAATTACGACTTCAAATTTTGATGGCTACTATAAATAGTTAAAAGTTAAATATTTTTCAAAGATGGTTTTTTACAGCAATTTTAAAAGCAGATATTATCTGTTATAAAATTAGGAGGTGCATGTTTTTGTTTATTGAACCTACATGACAATGTGTAGAAACCATTTCCTGATAGTTTCCCAGTGATCATAGTCTGATATTTGGTATCAATACCTATTACATGCCTATGATAATAAATATCCACCAACAATACCTACTGACAAGTGCCCGAGGTCTTATCTAATGTAACCATGGCCCTACCTTATAGGTAAAACTGGTGGACCTGGTCCGATGGGACCTCCAGGAATTACTGGCCAGAGCGGACCTAGAGGAGAGCCTGGTTTGTCTGGACCTGAGGGACCTGCTGGTATGAGGGGATATCCCGGTAGACGTGGAGAGTCTGGACAGCCAGGTGAGAACTTGTATTGCAAAAGTTTATTATGAAAACTTCGAACCATATTTAAAATGCCAAATCATATTTGTGAATCAAAGTTCCAATCATGAAGACTACCTAATCATGTTTGCAGAAGATTGATATACTGTTCATGTTTATTGCCGTATATAAAATTATTATTTTAAATTCATTGCCATTTTATAGCATAAAAAATACTAGAGGTCACAAGAGGTCACGTTATATTTGAAATGATTATTAATACTTTTGCATGTTGTTCATTTGGTCATTTACTCTGAAGGCCACTAAATGTACATCAACCAGAAATGTTAGCCTCAAATACCACTTCTAGCAACTCTTCTACTGCAAACCTTAGCATGAACAAATTTATACAAATTCCCATTTTTGTTAAAGGAACTTCGGGAGAACCTGGCAAACTAGGAGCACCTGGTACACAGAGTGGACCACCAGGACCACCTGGAAATCCTGGCTCAGCTGGACCTGGCGGAGACAAAGGAACGTCAGGAGATTCTGGGCCTAAGGTGATACCCGAACCACTATCTGTATTATGCGGCGTATACATATATCTGTACACTTAGTACTTATGCATCTTCAAACTTAATGACATGCATATTCATACAACTTAGTGCTTCAGCTTTCTATATTTTTTTTCGAAATATTTTTAATTTATTATCTTGACTTCTAATTTTGCTACTCAAATCTATTCAGTGTCATTGAATCTGGGTCTCACTTTTGGAATAAGATATCAGAGTAAATGTATTGGCTGCTTTTTATTTAGGGTCCACAAGGAGTAACGGGTTCACCTGGACAAGCGGGACCTGCCGGTATGATGGGACCCAAGGGAGAGAGGGGTAAAGATGGTAAGAATGGCAATGATGGACCTAACGGAGTACAGGTGAGCAACATGGCATGTATCTACGTATCAATGGTTAGCAGCATGATAGGCGTCTTACAATACTTAGTTTGTAGAGATGAATGTGAAACTTACATATAGTTAGTTTGATAACAGAGTTGGTTTGTAAACGTACATAGTAGATGTTGTGAACGAGCTCAGCCCAAGCACCTGTTCTACTAGTAGTGACCTACTACCTACTAGGAGGTAGTAGATTTCGGAGTGGAATTTTCCTAGATGTTCCAGTAGAGTGAAAAGGGCGTTGTGCAAATTTATGGTCAACTGGTTTCTCAAGAAAAGGCTAAAAGATTCCACTACTATATTTGACAAGGGCTATTGAGATTTTAATGCTGAGGTTCCCTTGTGATTGTATGACTTCAGATTGGCTCTCCTTGTTTTCTCCTACCGAGGTAGAGTAGTGCCGCTGTTTGATATTTAGACCCAACCTGTCTATGCTCACTGTATGTCTATGCTCACTGTGTATGTCTATGCTCACTGTATGTCTATGCTCACTGTATGTCTATGCTCACTGTGTATGTCTGAAGCCCACTGTGTGTGTCTAAAGCCCACTGTGTGTCTAATGCTTACTGTATGTCTATGCTCACTGTGTGTCTATGCTCACTGTATGTCTATGGATATCACTGTTTGAGCTCTAAAAATTGTTGACTATTTTCGTATAGTACTTTGGTGCTTGCCAACTTGGGACCGATTTTCTGTCTGTACTACTTCAGGAATTTATTATTAAGATTAATATATAATCGTTCGAATTAATTGAATTATTTTGTATACCGGTGTAAGTGATTTACTAGGTACGAATTTGTGCT
Source organism: Himantozoum antarcticum (assembly GCA_027564295.1). Classification (NCBI taxonomy): domain Eukaryota; kingdom Metazoa; phylum Bryozoa; class Gymnolaemata; order Cheilostomatida; family Bugulidae; genus Himantozoum; species Himantozoum antarcticum. The sequence goes on along the minus strand of JAOQGN010279919.1, from coordinate 3,318 downwards.
ATCATTTCAGACCACTAGCCCCCACTAGCCACCAATGTTGTGAATCACTTGAGAAGTGAAATCACTTGAATCACTTGTCCGTGATTCACGAGAGAAACATGTATGTATTGAATACTAACTGAGGTATATTAGAGCTGCTATTGGTCTTTTATGCAAGAATCACAGTAAAGTGGAAGCTGATTGGTTGTATTTGTGAGACATTGTCTATTGGTTAATCTACATGTGGTATGAAAGGGTATTGAAATAAACTGATATGTATTGTATAATAAATGTTAGCTATGCATAGGGTACTGTAGTGCGATTACACATTAGCATGTATACAGGCTATCACCGCACTTATGCTTTATCTTTTTTTAGGGACCAGAGGGAAGTATCGGTGAGTCTGGAGCACCAGGACCCCGTGGAACTTCTGGTAATGATGGAAATCCAGGTGTAGGGGGACCTCCAGGACCTGCTGGAGAACCCGGAGAGCAAGGAGCTTTAGGTATAGATGATGTATACATGATGTAGATGTATGTAATCGCAGAAACGCATTGAATGATGTAATCGTAACACAATACGTCCACTGCTAAATCTCACACAGTCACAACATATGGCTAGTGTGTGCAATTGAAATTCGGTAAATTTTAGTTAGGCTATAACACCGAAAGCGTCTATAGACCAATAATATGTGTTAAGAAATAGTATGAGAGCAAAGATGGGATGTCACATCCACCATGTTTCATGTTTGGTATTTGTATATATATTTGGTATATATATATTTGGTATATATATATATATGTATGTATGTATATCTTTCACTTTATTCTGGAAGAATAATAAGTGATTACACTTGTAGTCAGAAACCATAAGAGTTAGGCCAATGAGTGAGATTAAAAAAAGACATAAATATAAATGCATGTATGATCTAAAATTGTATTGATACAATAATAAAAGTAAGAACTCAGTCTAAAATATATAAGTTTTGGTAACAAGAGTAAGTATGTGTATAAAAGCATATAATAAAATTAGCATTGGAAACCTTTAAAAGCTGATCTGTAGTATATGACATTTCAAGGAGGATTTAAAATATCTCTCATCAGTAATTGATTTAATGTGAGGGGGTAGATAGTTATATAATTTAGCACCATAGGTATTTCAAAAGAAGCTGAAGTATTTCTTACCAAGTTTTAAACCCTGAGTAGTAGAAAGCCAGTAACACTGTGTGCATTTTTCAGGTGTTAAATGATCATCACATGACATTTGATGTCAACTCTCTGCCTAGAAAAGTGGATACTGCGCCATACCGTCTCAATATCTATCTCACAATATTGATGGCGAAGATTCTTATATGTAGTTTTGTTACCTGTGTTTGTATACCTGTGTGTGATGTATGCTAGGAGGCTAGTAGGCTACGCTACGCTATTGTTCACTAATTGGTTGCACATTGTAACTAATTATTTATATTTTCATGTTTACACCTTCTGACTATACGATGAACACACTCTATTTTCTCTCTTCTTCCAGGATCACAGGGTATGCAAGGACCACCCGGTGGACCAGGTAATGCTGGTATCAAGGGTGCTCAAGGTCAAGGTGGACAACCTGGACCTGCAGGAGATTCAGGTGCACCAGGAATGTCTGGTAAGCCAGGAGATACAGGACCAATTGGAGATGCCGGAATAGCTGGAGTAAAGGGCGAGACCGGAGAGAAGGGAGATAAGGGAGATACCGGGCTGCTGGGACCACCTGGACCCTCAGGAATTCTAGGATTGAAGGGACAACAGGGACCCAGCGGACTACCTGGCAGAGGAGGAGTTAAAGGACAAGCTGGTATGTATGGAGCAGGTCAAATGGCTAAGATCACAGCAACATCTTCTGAGGTCATGGGTGCGATTCCTGTTGCGGCCAAAAAATATTTATCTGTTAAGAATCATCATGCAAGATTGTTAACTCTAAAGTTTCTCCCTATGTTCTGCTCAGCAGCAGCAGCAGCAGCAGGTCAAATATGACCAGATTGGGGTTCCCCTGATTTGCCTAGTGAGCCACCTGATATTCTGAAACCCAAATTCAGTTCGGTACAGTAAAGCTCATTTGAACTCCATTCACACATTCGCTCAACAAATAAATTTGGCTCAAATATTATTTAAGCATCAATTCTTTACCATTTAGCTTTTCCCGGTCCTGCTCCATTTTAGAACTACCTGGGAGTTGTCTTCTGCTGTGTCTGAAATGTTATAATTGAAGTCTTCCCTGTGTCACGATTGTCAATGCTGTAATTATTTAATCACAGGACCTCTTGGCGCTCCTGGAGCCCCAGGACCAGTTGGACCTAGTGGTACTGCTGGACCACCCGGTCAAGGAGGATCTAAAGGAGATTCTGGCAGAGATGGACCACCAGGATTACCTGGACCAGCTGTAAGTTTTAGTAACTGGTAATTCTTCAGGAGCTAACAACTCTAAGCTTGCTCTGGATAGGGAGTAGAGATGGTCAAGTGACAGCACGGCACCTTGCTTGTAAGGTCCTTGGTTCGATTTCCTCTGTATTCAAAATTTCCCTGCTCGATTAGCTCAGCTATTGGAGTACCACCTAATCCTATACAACAAAAAAACTAAATAATACAATCAGTAGCATGTTGACTGAATCAGACAGAATGCTTATGACTAAGACAAAATGCCAATATTCTGTGATTGCTTAGAGTTACCTTCCTCCAGTGATTATCAGAATTCCATATAGCATAATGTGTTTGAGATGTCCTATAGTTTGGCAAAATAATTGCTTCGAATTGTCATAATAAGATGAAATATTACATTACTAAGAGTGAGTTACTAATTGTGTAGGGTGCCCCCGGATTTGATGCTGGTATCGGTAGCCCCGTTCCAAGAGAATTCGCTGAGATGGCCCTAAACAGAAAGAGAAGATCCATCCGACAGGAAATGGTTGCAGATGAACCGCAACAGAACGTCTTTGATATGCCCCCATCTCCAACACTTGGTAAATTTAAACACTATTAATAATAAAAATCATAATATTCAAAATAATGTTTATCCATATAATTATGTGAAATTAAATAGAACGTGATACAAGTTAAAGCTATAGTTGATTAGTTTTATGTATATTTTCATCAGATGATATAAATTAGAGAAATAGAAATAAAAAACAATAGATTGGTGCAATAGCATGTTCAAATAAAGAGTGTAAAAGAATATTCCAATCTAGATGATGATGGGGCTTTCACTGTGCAGTAGCTAGGCTAATGTCACGCAATACCTAGTTAGGAGCCACCAGAGGCAAATGCATGCAGGTTCAGACAGTTGTATAAGTTATATTCTCATCGC